>PNEQ01041238.1:0-40501 GCA_003012365.1 Medauroidea extradentata
TTTGAAATTTTTTATTTAACATAAACATTTTTTGTAACGGGTTTTAAATGCTACAGGCCATAGACAGTAACGCGTAGTTTTGATATGATTTTTTTCATTTCATTATGTTAACTAGTTTTCAAGTTTTGTATGAAGTAAAAATACGCAAATTTTGACTTTGAAGTGCCATTACGGGAAAACTAGATGAGCTAATTTTTTTTCCGTTAGAGGTATATGTACTCTCAAGTAATGTGTACAAAACTAACACTATTTCATACAAATATAAAATTATGTTTTTTCCCCACTTGAACAACCTTAATGTAGTCTTGTAACTATTAAACACAGCTGACGCAAATCACAGTACTTCAAATATTAACACGTGAAGCCCTGAAAAGTGTTCTGTTTACCGTGGACAGCGTGTAGTTGAAGTGCGGGAACGCGCAGATGTATCTGGATTACTGGAGGCGTGAAGGAACGCGCATGGTCACCTGATGCTGCAGGTGGTGTGTGCCAGCGGCCACTTCCCGGCCGCGCAGACTGTGTGTCTGTTGTCGCGGGGGTTTGGCTGCTGAATGAGGTGGAGGACCAGGACGACGGGGGAAGGGGAGGGGGGTGATGTCTTGTGGAGCTATGCCAAGTCTGGCGGTCGAGCTACGGTTGTTGGCACGGCCTACCGCCAGCCGACCTCCACAGGAACATCTGCGACTCTGCCGGCTCTGGGTGACGGAGAGGGATGGGGGAGGAACGAAAGCACACATGTTTATATTAGGTTATTACAAAAACACAATAATTACAATTAATCTGTTTTACAAATTCGTAATGGTACACGACGGGATGAAGGAGAATCGATTCTGCCTGGGCCTGTATAACGGAGTGAGTGATTGAGAGATTTTTGCCAGCGCTCAACATCGAGATCTTTAGCTCTGATGAAGGGTAACATGTGGTGAGTATGAAGCAGCAGTGGGATGAAAGGGCGGGGGAAAAGGGAGATCCCCGAGAAAACCCGCTGACCAACGGCATCGTCCATCGTGCATGGATTGCCTTGGTGCGAGGCGAATAGTCTGACAGAATTAAAGTAATTCGGAATAAATAACGGCATTACGACCGCTTGGTTCAGTGTTTAGCGTTCTCGACTGGTCAGCCAAGGGCCCCGGGTTTGATTCCAGGCCAGGGAGGTAAAATTACAGTTATATCCATGGTTTCAGGACTGGGTGCTGTGTTGTTGCCTCATCCTAATACTGCGGAAGTCAACGGTGAACAACCGCAGATACGTTTTCACATAGTCGTGCCTCAGGTGTTTCGTCTGAGGTTCAAATCATCTTCGGACTGCACACTTATCATCGCAACATATGGAATGCTCCCTCCTATTTACACAATTTTTAAGCAAACAGAATAAAGAACAAAAATGTTGCAAAATTGCATGTCAATATCACACGCACATGGGACAAGAAAAGTCGATTGTATGAGCATAAAGCCGCAAAAGTTTCGTTTCCCCACTACTGCTTGTAGCACACGACGAGCGAAGTACAGGACACGTTAAGCGCGACACGTCTGGTATCGGCGGTTCGGGATAAAGTGAGCACGTTTGAAAACCTAGATACTTTATTCCTTTTGCCAAATGTACAGTTTTCTGCAACTTTTTATTACAAACAAAGCAATTTTAGTGTTCAGATTATACAGCACTATGAAGTTAACTTTCATGGTCACAATGATTAGTCTCGCCTGGAGGACGGTCTAACGGCGGCGGCAGTGAAATTAGGTCAGTAGTTGCACAAGACATGGGCCTCAGCGATTCTCCCCACTTGCACTGAAGTGTGGCAATATAATGAAATGTAGTATTGGAGGGAATCGAGGTCTGTCTACTTCAAGCCTTTCAGCCGTCATAACCTTGCCAGGATGGTCCTGGGTCGAGACCCACGACGTGCCGCCATCCGTCGATAGCCGAGCACATCCATCATAGCCTCCGGCATCATACCGACGGTGAGGTCTAAGGTGTCCAAAAGCTCATCCATCAGAGAGTAGAACATGAACTTAATTACCTAAGCAGCCGCCCCCCCCCTCCTATCTAAGTTATGTAGTATAACCTCGTAGTATTCTGTAATCAAACCTATGTAGAGTAAAGCCACCACAATTAGATTAACATATTTCATTTAACCGTAACCCTCACGCTTCACTTAACCGCTAACTAGTTTTAGTATAAGGTGCCTACCTCTGACTACAGCCACCCCAATCTCTTTAACTTATGTGTAAAACGGTTAAATAATCATTTTACAACGGTACTTGAACTTACTATATGTAACTGCCAACACACTAGAGCTGTCGTGACATTCTACAGTAACACGACCCATATCTTTGGTCATAGAAAGTAATGTCTTGTACACGATCTACAGTACTGAAAAAACTAAGAGTTTAAGAATCATACGTAACCATAAACATTTCCTTTCTTTGGATGTGAGAAATGTCCTGAAGTACTGACATGTAGTTTTGCAATACACAATTACCAGAATGCAAGTCATCACGAACAGCAGACTACCGCGATGCGCAAAATTTTCTATTGGAGGATTTCGCTTTACAGCAAGTCACATATCCGAATTTTTTAAAACTGATCTTTACATCTCGTTGACAGCAAGGTCGTTATGAAACGGTTACACACGACTGAACACAAGGACAGGAACTGAAAGAGTAATAGCTCATTGCATATGGTAGAGAACTATCGCAGCATTTGCCTGCAGAGAATACTTCGGGAAACAATGGACATTTTAAATCAAGACGGCCGGAGTTGGTAATCGGATCCGGGCCTTCCAGATTGCGAGTCTAACATGTTACCGTTGTGCTACGTCATTCTGTAGTATAGAGACCGCATCTTGTTGGAAAGTAAGTGGAAGTTTATACGTTTTCACTTACTAAAGCACAGTATTAAAAAGAAAGGTAATGACGTTAATTACAATTTTTTAAAATAAAATAATGCTATATTTATTGGATCATGTATTTTATTCCATGAATGAATTCGTGTAATCATAAGTCACATAAACAAATTGGATTGCCCAAAATACATTTTTCAAACTTTTATAATCACATATATTGTGTGTTAAATTTATAACTACTATTTCATATAGGGTAAACTGACCATATATCGTGATATAACATAATATCGTGATAAACCACGTTGAGGGTTTCACAACATTTGGAAGGCTCTGTACACCGAGTTCACTAGGTCGCCAACAGAGAGCAGGCATGTACAGTTTCGGCAATAAGTGACCACTGTATCAAATATAATATCACAATTAAAATGATAAACATGTTTCTGTTACTGAAGTTCGAAGTCTTAGTATCACGAAGTAGGGTAGGCTTACCCTAATTATAAATATGACTTCAAATTATTATAATGTTTACATACAAGTTACACTTTTATAACGTGTTAATATGTGCACTGTAGGCATGACTTTGTTATTGTTTGTATAATAGTAACTTTCTACATTAATAACGCGTTCCATATCCTGAAGTATGACTAATAAGGGATCAACAGAATTATATAATAAATAAATAGATAAAGTATCCTGCTTGATGAGTATAATTAATTATTTTTTACAATGTAGTTCTACAACCGCATCCAAGCAAAGAACAGCAAGATACTCTCTTTTGACGGTAAAAGTATATTTTGTTTGTGTACATATAAAATCACGGGAAGCGTAACTGCCAAAACGTCAAATGTAGAAAGTATATTCTTCAGAACCTGTAAGGTTTTCACTAGGAATGCGTTCGAAAACCTACAAAGTACCACCTCGGCAGCCAGGTTTTCAAGGTAGATATTTATTTGTAAAATATACTTTTACAGTGTTTGGAGACGAGCGACTCCGCAGATGCTAGGAACACTAATTTTTTACTGGCTGTCGAGAAAGCGAGTTATGTGCACTTCGCAGTTTACAGCACCGCGGAGTTCACAAATACTCAACGTGCTGCTGATTTCAGGGCTTCAGGTCCTAGTGGTCGATCTACCTTCCTAACTTATAGACACTGAGTTTAGATGGGGAACATTTACTAAACAGTGCATGGAGTTGCAAGATTGCTTGTCAAAGTTAAAAAAAACCACCCTTTCTTCCAAAAGGACAAAATATGATACATGACATATGTCCGAAACTGTTTTAGTGAAAAGTTGGCCGGAAATATAGTTACTGAAGGACATATTTAAACGAGGTTTGGGAAAAAAAAAACAGAAATGGTTCATATTGCCCTGTGCATTCACTAACTGAAATTTAAGTATGCAGAAAGCGCAAAGATAAGTGAGTAATTTAATACAAATGTGTATAGAGTGTAAATAAGACCAACGAAAGGTTACAGCACGAAATAATAATTGAAAATATTCGTATTGATGTAGAATGCCTGCAGGGAAAATAAAATACAAACCGTTTACGTACAAATAAAGATGACACACAAAGGCACGGTTATAACGAATGGTTTTCTTTTTTTTTTTTTTAAATTACTTCTGGTTTATAGCTAACTTATGAATGAATTTCAGTTTAATCTTAAGTTATATTCCTGACAGTTATTTCCTTTCCAATTACTTTTCCCCAGGGTGAAATTGTAAATTAACTGTTTCATATCATTCAAACACGCAATAACGTGATGTGGTGAAAGTGAAACAAGGTATTTCAATCTAACCATTTTACGAACCAAAGAAGTATTTTAGACACACGCTATTGCATAAAATAGTTTGCCACAGAAAACTGGAGAATACACACAGATAAACAGACAAGTAAACCCCAAAAGTACTGTATTTTGTTTGCAAATGACAAACATAGGAAAACATATGCAATTACGCTACGAATTCAGTCCGTGAGTTACAATCGTACTAGAAAATATTCCCACACAAACGAACTTACGGTACCGAAACCGGAGTTACTTTGTCCATTTTCGGGGCTACTTTAACCACTGAACATGCTAGTTTTGGGGCCTGGTGGTATATAAGTAGATAATTGGAACCTAGTATTTGAAATAATTTCTTTTGAAAATATAGTTAACCTTTAAAACTTCCTTTGCAAAACGGCATAAATTTTACCCCACAAGATCAAAGTACAACGTACAAATTTTACCCCACAAGGTTCAAAGTTTACGGTACAGAAAAACCACCAAGAAAATCAAATAACTCAAATTATTCCACAGAAGGAATCCCGTCAATAACCGTTTACTTCCTCGCTTGATAGGCAGCTTCTCCGACGTAGCTGTGCAGTGAACGTCACAACACGTGTATTATGGCACCCGTGAACCAACACGTAAGTGGCCGCATTACGTTATATTAGAACCAGTTGTAAGGTTGTTGCTGGTTCCAGCTGCGTCTGCCAAGTTTGCATAACATCTGAGGAAGCATTAGCTTCCCTTGCAACTGTTCACAACTTGTCACTGCAATTACGGTATCACTTGAAAGCACGCCTGCATGTGTCACAGCACAACATTATCTAACTGCCAGATCTGCACTGTACAGAGCTTATTAGATTTGTGTTAAGGGGTATTGATCCCTACCACCTTGGATTTATCTGTTTCTTCTCGATAACTTCTGTTCCAGTAGATATATCAAAATTTTTGTCATGACAAGGCATAGATACAAACTTAATCAACTTTCTGTAATTGCTGGAACCATAATATATTCATTATTTTGCAACGGGAAACAGCTGAAAAGGACAAATTGCTTTATTTACGGGAGCGACTACAGAGGCTGCAACATAAACAGAAACAATGCCATATGGACTCCAAAAAGTGAACGAAACAATAAATTATGCCTTGTCAGCGTGAAAAAAGTAAAACAATGTGTCTATTCCCTGATTTATAAGAAAAACCGTAAAACCGATCTGACAGGGATCATTCCCCCTTAATTTGTCCAGAGCTCTGGTTACTAGCTGATATAAGACGTTAGGACTAAATATTTAAACTCTGAAAAATATATGTAGCCGTTACTGCTTATAATTCGACATTAACTATAGTTGCCCTAGTGCTTGTATTGTCAGCAGAGAAATTACGCAGTATGGTTTCTTGTAGCTACCTATTTAAATACAACAATGCTGAATCAAAATCAACCATAATCGACATGCTTGTATTTTACATTGTAAATTAACTTATTCTGATTAAACTACACAGGTTTTTACTAACTGCATAATTCATCTTACACGCGCAAACATCAAGTGACGTGTCCAGAGCGGTTAGACATTTCCGTTGTTAGCCGTTATGCGCGGAAATATACGAATTGACTGAAAATAAAACTCAAGCGGGACTTTTCTGAATGCTCACTTTAACCTCAACTGCATATACGTGAAAGTGGAATCGACGGAAAAGGCAAAAACTCATCGGGCGTGATGATGAAGCAAACACAGTACCAACAAAATTTTTTTTGGTGGTTGCATATGCATGCAAACTGTTACGTATAGGGACCGGAACAATTTTACGTTTTCTTTCAGGCGCAAGCTAGAATTTAAGCAATTGTAATTTCATGTCCTTTTTTTTTTACATATTTTACGCCCACATTGGAGCAGATTAATCAGTCCGTATACATCTAAACGTTAAGTGTATTAACTAGATGTTTGGCTTTAGGCTTTCTCTTCTGCTCCCAGAACTTTTTCATTATGTCCGACCTGGCTATCAGTTCGTCAGTTATGGTGTACTTTTCACGTTCAAATGTTTTTAGTTTAAGTCACGTGCTTCTGTTTCTCAGGATCCTCTTCTCTTCTTTGTTTTCAATTTGTTTCATTGTTAATTATAGTTCTTCTAAATCATCTTGGACATCTTTGAACCAATTGTTCTTGGTTTTATCTTTCCAAAAATAGTTGAATAGTTGTTTTAGTTGTTCATGTCCCTTTATTAATCGGCTCTTGAAAACTTTGACACCTTGTGAAGGGCGCTCAGTCAATTATAAAGAAGCAGCTAATTGTAGGCGAATAATGTGGTATCACTGTGTCAGGGGGAGCAGCCAATGAGAAGCTGTTGTTTGTTTGAATACTCATTTTCATGTGGTTTAGCCTACAGGTCACTGAACCCACGAATTTTCCATTCTCTATTGATGTAGGTTTGAGAGAGTTAACCAGCAGATAGATGGTTATTGACAATGATTAAAGTTGCGTGTACTGTACGGTTTGATATTATTTTTAATGTCTAGAAATCAAACTTATACAACTTACAAGTAGGGACAGGACAATTTCGCGAACTCAATGACCCGCATGCTACAATCCATTGTCCTACGCATACTCTCAAGTTATTCGTTCATTGTTTACTGTTTTCTTTGAGAAGCACTTAGTTGACAATTCATCGGCTCTTGAGTTTGCAGAGGACAATGGATTCCAACATGCCGGTCATTGAATTCGCGAAATTTTCCTATCCCTATAACATATTAAATTTTATTAATTATTTTAAATCTAAAACATCAACCGTAATCACTCATCCATCCAGAGACAACGATACGTATCAGAACACATGCAATTTTAGTTAAATTATTTTTACGCTACAATCTAATGCAGTGTCGAAATTTGTAACAGTAACAACTAAAGATATATCTTCAGCGTAGTCTTGGAAAGCTCCTTCTTTTAATCAGCGAGACATACCTACACTTTCTGAGCATAATTTATATGTCACGTTTACTTCTCAACACTGGAAACTGAAAATAAAATTATTATATGATAATTTATTGGCTAATAGACATAAAACATGACTTATTATTTGTTAATAAAACCTGTAAAACATTGAGCATACAAGCTTGGCGCATCGAGTATTTCAGCTCGTTTCTTTACTATCAACAGTCTTGTTGCATTCGTGGCTTGCAGGTTTAAAGTTTTTTTTTACAGGTTTCAGCAACAATTCGTAAGCAATGGCTAGAGATGGTGAAATTTCACGAATCAAATGGTCTGAATGTTAGAATCAAATATCCTATGCATACTCAAGCCTTGTCTATTCGTTCAATGTCTGTTGTTCCACTGAGTAGCAGCTGGTGGACAAATGGTCGGGACTTGAGTATGCATAGGATATTTGATTCTAGCATGCAGGTAATTGAATTCGTGAATTTTTAAATAAGTGCAATTAAATAACAATTTAAGGAAAAATATTAGCAATTATATAGGCCTAACTACTTCCTAAATTAGTTACTTTTTAGTCAATTCACTTGACATGTGTGAGTTTACGTTACCAGCCAACGTCAAATACGAGCCAACACTTTGCATACCAAACTGGAAGACGAAGAGCTCGTCAGTGCTGCGTTTGTTTAGCCGGATATTAGACTATCTGTCAGCTGGCTATCTTCCAGATCTCGCTGGCAGGTGGCTTAAAGACTCTGAAGAGAGTAGATAGTAAAATACACAGGTACGTGCCTCGTGAGGAAGATGAAGATGCCGGAAGGATGGCTATCGAAGACTAGACTGGTTGGTGGAAGGAGGAAGAGATGACCAAAATACATAAGTATCTTTTCTGGTGTTGAGAAAGATAACAAACTCAAATATTGCAGTGAGAGGAAATACCAACGGAAGTTTTAGAGTTTAAAAACAGCCATTAAAGTGACAATATTAGTAATTGACTTAAGAAAACAAGTGTACCGTACGTTGAGGTTACCTTGCACCCACATGGCCACCACATTAATTTCATTCCATATAAAAATTCCTAGGGAAAGGAAAATTTTTCTGACTCAATTACCTGCATGTTAAATCTACTTTCCGCATACTTAAACCCTGAATATTTGTCCATTAGCTGATACTCAGTAGAACAGCTGGCAGTGAACGAATAAACGGGGCTCGAGTATGTATAGTAGCCTACAATGGATTCTAGGATGCAGATAATTGAATTCGCGAAATTTTCCTGCCACTAAAAATTCTTAAAAGCACTTTTCACTCTATTGTAGTTTCTATTATTAAAGCTGTCAGTAGTAAGGTCTTAAAAAATTTGAGACTCTGCAAACTTTAACTTACAACAAAAATAAATTTTACAAAGTAGCCTCGAAACTGGGTAAAGTAACCACATTGCAGTTTGTAAAAATCAGTTTTGTTACACCGGTGCAATCTCTATTTGTAGTTTGTATCATTTTCAACTAAACCAGGTTATGAACAGAATTTTCAGTTTATATTTTGATTTGTAAGATTTTAAGCCGTAGTCGCTGTTGCCTACTTGCAGTACTGGAGAACTAATTTAATATATTTAATGCTTCCTGTATCTCCGAAGGTTTGAATTTGTTGTGGACTTCCAGTAATCAACAAATAAAAATCATCATAAACACCTCCAATGGTAAGTAACATAGAAAAACACGGGCTTGTGTGTTAATGTAACATATTTTCAGATGATACAAAATTCTTAGTGAAGTATATTTCCAAAGCAGTAGCTTTTTAATCCTCGCCCGAGCCATTTATTAATTTATAATAAATAGGGGCCGCTGATTTTCGCGAAAAGATTTTTGCACCACTTTCCTTCAGTGACTTGCGTATACATCTGCAGCACTGCTTCGTGGTCACTGATTGGATGTTTTAACTGCAACGAGCCTTGGGATTGTACCCGCAAATCAACAGGCGTGTGCTGTTGCAGGTACGTTATTGTAATAGTCTTAGTCTAATGAGATACGGCTCTTCACATTGACTCGCTGCCAGTAATCGTGAAGTAGAATTGCAGGTGTGTACGTAAGGCACTGAAACACAGTGGGGCAAATTCTTTTCGCGGAAAACAATGGTCCCTACTAATCGTAGACATGTAGTGTCACAATAAACTTGTTCTGATTGGCTCAGTCGAATATGTAACATCTCTACACAAACACAAGCTGCCAATTACCATGAAGCAAAGCTGCAGACATGCGCAGGTCGCACCGAAACACTGTGGTGCGAAAATATTTTTGCAAACATCACAGGATTCTTAATAATGAATTTTCACATGCTGCAGAGCAAACATTGAGATATTTTTCGCTTGATGTCTTGGGACCGCCACTAAATTTTTGTTTAAAAAAATTATAATACTTTTCTATTAAAATGAACTACGAGTATTCAGTAGAAAATTACACTGCATGATGCAAAGTGTCAGGAAATGTCAACAAGCTTCAGTCGAGACCGTTGTTGTACAATTAACAATCTGATGTCATCTTAATTTTATATTTATTACATGCATGAGGTAAAAGAGATGGATGAATTAAAACCGTACACAGAGAGCAAACTACTGCCCCAGCCAATTCCTACATTATCCTCTTCCCATCTGCAAAAATCCAGTTTACTTGTAGAAAAGTCTTAATTTAGCTGAGAAGAAAACATGTGGCCGGGTTTTCAGAATGTTTGTCTGGGATAAAAGCTTGCAGGTCGTGGACTTAACAAGATTATGTGTAATTTGGTAAAGTTTTATAAGTGATTTCTCAGTTACTGTTTTCTTCGCCACCACCGCTACACTGTCATCGTTACATTGATTGCCCTTCAACTGTTAAATTCAGCTCAAACAAACGAAAGTTTCTGAATTTGTTAATTAGTAAGATACTGCCACTGCTGGATGGGAAGAAGGCTTGTCAGTTCTAAGAATTTGTGATTTAATATAAGATACTAATGTGAATAAACATTTAAAATTATAGTCACAGACACGGAAAATTTGTAGACTTGTTTCAGTATAAAGTAGACTTCAAATACGCATCAATCCAAAACATGCTCATGGTTCGATCACAGTTGTTTGAATATACCGTTCAGAAATCTGAGACAAATTAGACTTTAAATTAATTATTCTCAATCTCCATGCTACCGCATGTCTGGTGTTAAACATAAACTTCCACAGCAGGCAGCAGAAAGTGGCTGAATGTCGAATGAGAAAAGAACTACAGATATGTTATGTATTTAATTCTACTGGGTTACAAGCACACTAAAACTTATTATTTACAGCAGAAAAAGATTTTACTTTGAAGATACGTTGCTTGCGGTAGAGAAATATTCCTTACAGCAAAGAAATTTTTGGAAAACTAATCTTCATGATATTTGAAAGAGTTCTACAGTGATTGCATGACTGGAAGTAGTTCTTTTTACACACTCCAGTGAAATGCAGATGTCTGTCACAGTTAGTTTTCTATGACATACATCTACATCACAATGCTTTTCAAAAGTTTTCTATGAAAATAATACAAGTTTGATTGCAGCAAATATAATTACTTTTTCATCACACAGGTTGTGTTGAAAATATCACAACAATACAGAGTAACTACCTTAATATAGAAACATAAAATTTGTTACGATTACTGTAATTTAAAACAAATTCTTTTCGACATAAATACTATTCTGTTGTTCACATTTAAATGTAATTTTCCTTTACAAGAGAAAACTTTTGTTGCAAAGAAAAAAAAAACGTTTTAAGAGTGTGTTATCACATTATATTGTTTGTAACGTTTTAGGCATTTCCTTATTTTCCAGAACTTTGTGAATAAATTTTATTCGGCATGTTAAACTTATAACTGAAAAATCTTTAATTGATTTTTTTAAACAGCTGAATCGGGAATGTTTTGCGTTTCTGGCAGTTTATTTTTCAGCAGATACCTCAACGGACATTCATGTCAGATTTAAGTCACCCATATTTGAATCTAACTCAAAAAAATCAAACGCAGATAATTTAAATAACGCAAACCCCTTAAGCTGTAACTAACGTGATTGATGAAACGTATCAACGCTATTTTTTTTTAAATATGTTGTTTGCTGGATGAATTATCTCTAGAAATGTCGAACAACAAACCTAAATAATTCACAAAAAAATGCATACAGTAAGTGCCTAATAAACCTAGGTACAATTGCAAAATATCTGTAATACATACATATTTTTAATCTGTCTTTTGCTGAAATTTATTCGTGGTCGTTTCCGGTACGTGTATGACGGAAACACTTCTTTCCAGCATTTTCATAAGCCGTTTGCCAAATTAATGGCTAAAGTATTTCAGGCATAATACCGTTCTGACGTGACCCTTTACTCCAATGAATTTGTACCCCTTAGGTAAAACGTCCCTAGTAAAAATTTACTACCTGGCACAGGGATGACCGAAAGAGAATGTAAGAAGACAGTCACACTCCCTATATTCCCAAGAAAAAAAAACATGAGAAACCTTCCTAGTAGCGATTCAAAAATTCTATAGAGAAATTTTACTCCCCCTCAATAAAATACAATTTCAGTTCGTGAAACCATTCTGTAACTGTCAAGTGTGGATGTGAAAATTTCCTAGTGAATTTTTCGTGCCCCTTAAACACCCTCCCCCCCAAGGGTGCCGCGGTGGCCAAATGGTCAGATCATCCGCCTCCCACCAAGGCGATCCGGCTTCAATTCCCGGTGGGTTCGGTCCCCGGAATTTCGCAGGTATGTGGGAATCGTGCCGGACGATGCCGTTGGTCGGCGGGTTTCCTCGGGATCTCCCATTTCCCGCCGCTCTTTCATTCCGGTGCTGCTCCATACTCGCCTCATGTCACCCTTCACCAGCGCTTAAGACCTCGATGTTAAGCGCTGACCAAAATCTCTTACTCTTAGTTAACCATCTCCCAAAAAAATAATATTAAGCGTATTCTGTCACGTGAAAGTGTAAAAATTCCTCTTCCTGCTTGACTTCGCCACACGTGCGACAGATTTGCTTCTGCGGTCTTAGGGTTCCGTTGTGTAAACGTGGTATCACTTCTCTCTTGGACCAGCCGCTGTAGCGTTGTCGGTTAGGCGCTGGTCTACGGTGCGAGAGGTCCTGGGTTCGAACCCTGTCTTGAGCATGGTTGTTGTTCTGTCCCTTCCCCTCACTTCACACTCTTCGGCTCTTAATACCTCATTGTTCAGGCCTCGCTCTTTAGTTTAGCAATGGTTTCGAAAATATTTTTTAAAACAAATTTAACACTTATATATTATGATTTGTCTCTGAATTTTTCTGCTGCAATACACCAAACGTATTTTTAGATTTTCGCCCCTGAAACGGCACATATTTTGTTGTCGAAATAAGCCAAAATGAAGCAAAATAATTTTTTGCTAGCAAACGATACATTATTTTTAAAAACGCTCTGGCAAAATTGTGTACCGTATGTCTGTTCACAATCTCAAATTTTTTTCAAAGCATTTGTTAAAAAAATATTCAAGTTATTTGCAATTGTTTGAAATAAATGAAAACTATTGACCTTAAGGGGGGGGGGGTACGAGAAAATTGTATTGTGTTTTCAGGTTGTGAGCTATAACATGTAATCAAATTGTAATATCAAAATTATCTCTTCGACAAAGTATAGGTAGAGGTGATGGTTGGTCGCGGAAAAACTTGACTAATGGTTGGGTTTCAACACACGTTTAGTTTATGAAAAGATTACTGGCTTTCGCTTGTACGTAGCGCTTTTACCCTATTTGAGTTACCCAATAAGAATCCCACTATTGCAATATTTGATGCATATTATTGATATGCAGGCAGCTACGTTGTGTCAGACGTATATCACCAAACCATACATGTCACAAGAAACTACAGTGTTTTAAAGGGTATATTGGCACAACAAATTTGCGCGATATACACTAAGCATCGGCTATATTCTATGAAAACTGATTGACTTAAATAATAATGGAATCATTAATTAATTTGTCACGCAGAATCATGTGAGAGGGTTCTTGAAAGTTAACATATAATTATTTTCCAACGATTTTGCATGATAAATTTATAAAAGATTCAATTATTATTTACGTCAAGTAGTTTACCAATAATATATCCTACGGTTTGTCGAAGAGAAAATTACGATAATACAATTTGAAGGAATGTTATACCTCAAAAACTAAAATACAGTAAAATTGTCTAACACTTAAAGGGCCGTATAACCCTTTCAAGTCATCTCCCACTTCTTGGTTGCCCGATGACCGGCCCTTCAAGTTCGGTTCTCGCCCGTCGCGGGGCCCAACATGCGCGCTTGCAGACAATGTATACTAATTAATCTAATTAAAGCAGGAGAGACTGAAATAGCCTTCGTGCCGCTGGAGCCGACCCCCCGCAAGTTCAAGGCCAATCAAATTATTTCCTCCTAGTACTTAGTCTCCTTCTTCGAGGCGAATTAAGACTCTGCCGCCGCATCTTGTGAGAGCGAGCTGTCTTCACCGTCGTTCGCGAAACCTTCTTCGACTATCGCTGCTACCAGACACGCTGAGGATCGTTAGTTCTTAGTATTTCACAAAACAAATTTTCAAGTATTTTATATGTTTAGTAAGTCACATAGTAAACTTTTTTGTACTTTTACAAATATTATCTTAAACTAGTTTTAAAAAAATTGGTTTTTGCAAGTTTACAAAAATTTTCTAAACTTTACATGCAATGCTTGCAAATATACAAACATGTCCGCATATTTTGAAAATTTTTGTATGTTTACAAACAATACATGTACGTTTACAAATAAATTCTTGAAATGTTTCAATAATTGTTTGAAGTGTCACAAATGTTTCTGTGCAAACCAGACTCCACAATTTTTTTTTTAATTACGACGTATTTTGCAAAATCTGACTGGCCTCTGAAGATAATTTAGTTTCACTTCAAAAACTCCGCTCATAAAATATATATCCAACTAGTCCCCACAGGTATTCCGAAAATTTAGAACACTTAAATGATCTGCGACATTCTTGTTGTAGTGGATAGGTTTACAAATAGAGGCACGATAATTTCGCGTATTGATTCAAGGTCAGGTGTACGTCAATAACGCATACTTCACTCCTCCATATGTGATTAGACGAAAACGGCTTTAACACACATTTGACGACTGCAAGCCAGTTATAAATAAGGAAACAAGTCGTGGGGATTTCACGTGCTACATGTTTGTACTGTTAGAAGCCAATGGATATTCGGCTCCAGCCGATGCAGGTACAGAACTGAGAAGTCTAGGCTGTTGCCAGATGAATATGCGAAATGCTAGTGCTTCTGTTTACAAATGTTCTGACATTAGTTTACAAGTTTTATCTTTTAAAAGTACGATTTTTTTACTGTGTAGTCTTTAGAAATGGCACAGAATATTTAGGACTACAGAAGTGAAATAGCCGATAGGACGGCAAACTCAGTTAGACACGCCAACAAAATGGCTTCGCAGGCCTGTATTATAGAGGGAATACTTACCGCCAATCAGCGTAAGGCGAATGTCCTGTTAGCATGTATCTATGCTAGGAAGAAACCTGCCGCAACACTCAGGATACAAATAGATAGGCTACAGGGCTGGTATCAACAACCTTGTTATGATTGGCACAGACAAATATGCGACGCCTAAGCCAAAATACACTCTGCCAATAGCAGAGCTGTAGACGTGCACGTAAGGCATTGGAACAAAGTGGTGGAGGATTATTCAATAAAAAGTAAATAAAAAATAATTGAATCTAGCAATCTGATAAGGTAGCGCGGAAGCCGCGCAGAATCCTCAGGTGCGAGTTCATAATAAAATGAGCAAAAAAATAATAACTTTCAAAATATCACTAGCCGTTACTGCACATAATTCAACATTAACTATAGTTGCCTTACTACTTTTATGTTAGGCAGCTAAATTATGCAATATAGTTCCATGTATTTTCCTATTCAAATACAACAATACTGGAATAAAAGCTACCGAAATCGACACTGTTGTATTTTAGGCCTATATAATTAACATACTTATTTGTATTTAACTGTATTGATTCGTACTGACTGCAAAGTTTATCTTACATGTGCAAACATTAAGTGACGTGTCCATAGAGGTTAGATATGTCTCGTAGTTAGCCGTTGCACGTGGAATTGTACGAATTGGCTGAAAGTTGAACTTTAGCAGGGCCTTTATGAGTGTTCACTTTATCCCGAACTGTAACCCAGTTGCAACAAACTCCGATGTTTAAAATTTTAGAAATCTAAATTATAAATAAATTAATTTCCAAAATTTTTGAACCTTCATAAACAAGCACCGGGTCTTTCCATTGACTTATGTGCACATCTGTAGCTCCGATTTACGGTAAGTGATTGGGTGTTTTTTTATCTTCCACGCGTCTTGGTGTTCTGTCTGCCAATCATTGATATGTGCTGTCTAGAGGCCTGAGTATGTTGCGTATTGACTCTAGGTCAGGTTGAACTGATATATTCTTCACTTTCAATACTGTGATCGTACGACAGTTCTGATACCCATTTGACGACTGTAAACCAGTAATAAATAAGGAAATAAATAGCTGTGAACTCACGTGAAACCTGCGTGTACGGTTAGAAGCCAGTGACTATTCTACTGAAGCCAGCGTGTGTATAGGACTGAGAAGTCTAAGCTGCTACCATATGAATACGCGAAATAATTGTGCCTCTAGTGATGTCTCAGAAACCTTCATGTTAGAGACCGGACAAATGTGTGGGTTCATTGACCTGTATGACAGCCTGCAAGAATAACTGTGTCCTCAAGCAAACAGCCGCTGTTCATCGGTTGCTCGCTGATACAGCGATACGACATGATTAGGCTTGCTTTTAGATGCTTCTTCATTATTGACTTAACGCCCAAGGTGGGGTGTCAAGTGTAAAGCGAAAGGAAAAATTCCTGATTTTAAAGACCTAAATGTTAGAATCCGCATTGTCGTGAGATTTCTGAAGTCCCAACAATTAGTTCATTAGTTGCTACTCAGTGGAACGAAAGACAATGAATAGAGTCAGTGATTTTTGGTGAAAAGAATTCTGCATCACTTTGTTTCAATGCCTTATACATATACAACTTTTCTTCGTGGTTATTGGCAGATTGTATTTGAGCAGAGGCGTATCTCATTTGACTGTGCCAATGAGAACTAGGTCACTGTGACACCTTACTTATGTGATTTGCGGGTAGAAACCCAAGATGTTGACAGTTGAAAACTTCCAATCACTGAACAAGAAGTCGAGCTACAGGTGTCCACGGAAGACATTGAAACAAGTTGTTGCAGAATTATTCTCCCCGGAAATCATTGCATCTAACAATGATCCAAAATACGGAGCTTGAGTACGCATATAACAGTGGGTTGTAACATGCAGGTCATTTAACTCCGTTCCGTTAAATAAATTGTAAGGGCCAGTTATACGAAAGGGGGCAAAATTACAGTTCTATGAATCCTAGCTTATATCCAAACGATAACAAATATTTAGAGATGATGGTTTATCGCGGGAAACTCGACTATTTGCTGGGTTTCAACGTACGTTCAGCTTATAAAAAGATTACTGGCTTTCGCTTGTTTGCACAGCTGCTACCCTATTTCACTAAACCAATAAGGATCCCGCCATTGTAAATTTGGTACCTATATTGGTCTGCAGACAGCTGCGTTGTGTGAGACGTATATCACGCAATCAATCGTGTCGCAAGAAACCACAGTGTTTTCAAAGGTATGTTGGCACAATAAGTTTACGCTATATACCACCATTAGAGATGATGGTTTATCGCGGGAAAACTCGACTATTTGTTAGGTTTCAACGTACAGCTTATTAAAAGATTACTGACTTTCGCTTGTTCGTAGAGCTGCTACCCTATTTTACTAAGCCAATATGAATCCCGCTATTGTAAATTTGGTACCTATTGGTCTGCAGACAACCACACTATGCCATGACGTATATCATGCAATCATACATGTCGCAAGAAACCATAATGTTTTGAAAAGTATGATGGCACAAAATTTTTCGCGATATACCATCATCTCTGCGAACATTCTCCAAGTTCCAGCTTAGTCTGATTCGCACAGTGAAATTGACGCAGAGGCATGGGCTGTATCCGAAAATAGCATTAATTCTTGGATCCCTGAATCCTCGCGACCTGCACAGCAATGCATACTTCCCGATTTATGGTGCATTTATGTAAGAACATACTGTCTGAATACTGAGTAACATTATAAATTACTATTGCAAAGCCGCAAGAATGCATGCCCCGCATCTTTGAGTCAGGGGTTTGTGGAAGAGTGCATCTTGCTTCCTCGGGAGAATCCAGAGACGAATATAAAATCACCGCATCCGTCATGATGCACCTTTCCAGGGTGCGAAGATGCGAAGGATATTTCAAGGAACAATTCGGAAACGGCCACGCTGCCAATAACAATGCATCAGAGATACAGATACGTACGGAAGAAATTCAAACAAGTTGTAGTATGTATATTTTCACCAAAATATGGGACCATTATTCATGATATGAATGCAAATTTTGTTCAAGAACAATATAGGAAACTCATAAGAAAAACACGAGACATGTTATTTAGTTCCAGTTTGCGCTGAATTAAGTGCTGTTCCTTCTGCAGTAGCATATTGCTGTATGGGTAGTTTTAGTTGTATATATTGTTATTTATAATAAGGACTGGGAAATTTCGCGAATTTAATGAATTGCATACTAGAATCCATTAAACTCTGCATGCTTAAGACCCGAACAATTGTCCACTAGCTGCTACTCAGTGGAACAGCAGGCAATTAAAGAACGGACGAGGCTTGAGTGTGCATAGTACAATGGATTCTATCATACAGGTTATTGAATTCGCGGAATTTTCCATTGTAATTTAATCTTGTTTTTAGATACAGATATAATATTTTAGTTATCAATTAGATAAGTAAAAATTTAAAGGTATATATAACCTCATGCTATTAGCGTAAGAGAAATTCAGTCCGTAAATGTATAACCACCAAATAAAATAGGGTCATAAAAATGTGAATGTTGCAGGTGTTTCCATTTCACCCCGTTGATAAAAAGTCTCGCGCGTGAACAATGCTAAAAAGCTTACTATTCCGTATTGTCCTTTTAAGATATTTGGTGAATGTTATTTCTTGAGACTGGCCATATACTGGGTAAACACCCACGGCAGCCGGCTGTACATTTCTGACTCTCAGTGTTGGTTGGTAGGCAGAGTCGTTCTCCGGCCTCTGTCTTCAGTACACACGGTGACGATGAAACGTGATCCGGCGCTTTGTTTGATTACATGTGTAGTCGAGTCTCACGTGTGTCGACGCGCCTTGTGTTTTAAACACATCACAGCCGAGGAATGAAGCCGAGAAGCACGTGTTCACAGTTTTCACCGTCTAAATCTACCGTTATACTGACATGAATCCTTGGTGACATTTACTACCAGAACATTCAGAACGGTACTGTCACGATTACCAATAACCTCGTCTGGAGGACGGGTTAACGACGGCAGTGCAATTAGGCAGTAGTTTCACAAAACAAGGGCCTCAACGATTCTTCCCACCTGCACTAAAGTGTAGCAATATGAAGCAATGTATTGGGGGAATCACGGTCTGTCTCTTTCAAGCCTTCCAGCCGTCATCAGCTCTCCATCAATACAAAACGTTGTCGTTCTTGGCTACCTCAGAATTTCATTTTTAAATTACAACCCTAGAGAGCTATGTTGGTTCTATGTAAACATTATTAAAGGCGGGAATAGCATGAATATGTCCCCTTCTCGGAAACACATAACATTTTAGCTATGACTAATATCCCTTCATTTTTAATAGGCGAAATAAAGCAGAAATCCTCCGTATGAAAATATACTATAGCATTTGTATGAGCATTTGTATAAGTTTGTCAGTGCATGGTTCTTTATAGACGTGGTTTAAACGTTGCGATTAAAAATTATACATTACACAACTTTAAAATTAAACTTAGGCTAGTAAGTGTCCGAGCAGCTCACTTAGGTGTAATTTATTTTTGTGATGCTGACCGTACAAAACTGTTGTGTAGTGGTTGTTAAGGAAAGTCCTAGGCGTGAATAATGATCAATAAAGTTTTATGTTACCGTACTTACTTCAACGAAACATAAAATATTCATTTGGTTTACTTTCTTGAAAAAAATGTAACGTACCCACGGCATTTTCAAACCAGTTTTCACTGTAACTTCACGGTTGTTAAAGTTTATCGAGATAAAGATCAAAATTAATAAATATCAGTACATTTGTGTTACTTTTTTTTTATTTCCCCACCTTAGGTGATCATAGAAAGTATTGCAGATAAAGTTCATCACAAGAGCTTAGACCATAAAGCTTACGTAATCAAGTCCTTGTACCTGCCGTTTGTGGGCGTGAAAATTAACACGTAATTAGATACGGTGGGAGATTTCGTGAAAGATTCGACGAACCCTATAATTACGGAAGATAAAATTAATTTGATGTAGTAGTAGATTTAGCCACGCTCAGTAACGTTCTAAAATTTCAGTGGCCATTTAAAACACATAAGGTATATTAGTAATAAGTGCATTTATGGCTTACCACGCCGAAGGGAAAATGAACAAGAAATATCCCGCAGGTATTCGCCCGGTAAGAGAGAAATGGCAAATTCAAAAGTGGCAAAGTACCGTATGTACGACCTCATCAAAGCATATTTCGCTGAATATTTTTAGGATTTTAATTTTTAAATTTTAGTCACTTCTCTGTTCTTTAGTTTGACTGGCTGGCTCTGGGGCTTTGTAAGTTTTGCAACCAACGGACGTTGTTTGTGCGACTAAGTGCTGATTTCGACGGGTGTGAGCTAGGCATTATTTATGATATTATTAAAATATATAAAATTTGTAAGTAGGTATAAACTGTTTTTGACTTAGCTTTCGAGAGATCTGGGAACACTTTGTAGACGATTTTTTGAGTTCAGCGTTCTTACAAATTAAGTGGTTACTGTGTCTGGAAATTTTTTTTTTTTTTTTAATAATTTTCATTTTTCGAGGTATATTTTCAATAGTTCCGTCCTGTTTACAGAGTAGTGTAAAATAACGCATTGTATTTCTTTTCAATTCTATTTATTTCAAATGCTTTTTTCATATACTTATCTTAAGGATCATAACTTGGTCATAAAATTAAACCATTTTGTCGGCTTGAAAGGTCAAAACTTATTGGATACGGAGATAAAACATATTTGGACACATCGTCGTTAATATTACCTAATTGTAATATTTTTTATTATGTTTATAATATTTTACCACAGTTTTTAAATATTTCTAACTATCGGAGATTGATGAAATTTAATGCGCGAAAATGTAGTGTTGTAAAACAATTTAAAGAAGAAGAATATATTGTTTTTCGTGTAAGAAGACTTCTACGTCATAGACTTCGGTACCATTTATTACTAAAGTGCCTATGACTAGAGGCACGATTATTTCGCGTATTCATCTGTTAGTAGCCTAGACTTCTCAGTCCTATACACGAACAGACATTGTCGATTGTTCATTGGTTTCTAACCGTTCATGCGGGTACCACGATTTAATTCCTTATTTATTACTGGTTTGGAGTCGTCACGTGTGTATCAAATCTACTGTTGTCCGATCACAGTTATGACAGTGAACTGTACGCTGTTGACGTTCAACCTGACCTAGATCAATATGTGAAATAATCGTGCCTCTACTTATGACAAGTCATGTTAGGCAAGAAAATACTATTGGAATACACTATTAGATGCCACACCAGACTAGTAGTAATTCAATATTAATGAGAAAGCTGGTAAGCTGAAGCTATGAATGTTTTAATGTTTGTGAAAAAAATCTATAATAAATGTAAATCAGTGGTTACACAACGTTTAGTAATGAATTTAGTATGAGTGAAATGTACAATCAATTGTCACCAAAGGAATTTAAGAAAAGAGTACAGGACCCAGACAATTATGAACGAAATATTATTAAGACAGCCAGTTTTTCAGAAGTCTTCTATTACGGGAAGAAAGGTGTTGTGAAAGCTAGACATTGGTAAGGTGGTCTTTATTCCTATATGCCTGAGCAGGGAAATGAATCAAATTTCTATTTGTTATCCCAACTACATATCTGACTCTACGAGTGACTATCAAGAAACAAAATACTGATTACTTGAAAATTGTATGCAATTGTATATTTGTGGATTGCATTTGTATATTTGTGGAATGCATTGATTTCCACAATAAGTTAACTGTGTGGTCTTGTTAATAACGTTAGTAAATAACCCTGATATACTACTGTGAGGGCTACCAATCACCTAATAATTTGTATTTTATTTATATAGTTGTAAAACGTTAAAACTGTCATTAACTGTGTTTATTATGTACTGTATGCCTACCTCAATTCCCTCTGATTTTACGAAATGATATATACGTGTAAAGGTACATCGAAAAATAATCTTTCTCGCCTAAAAAGTAACATAATCCAACAAAAGCATACTTACTTTTTTCGTTCATAACAATCCATTTATTTCCTCGGAAATCACTTCTTTTGTATTTGTATTACATTTCGACAGTGGCTCTCAGGTTCATTTTTAACACGCGGTTCACACACGTACATATTTTCTCACATACCTAGCTGAAGATAATCCTGAAAACGATAGATTTATTTTCATATTACTCGTTTCAGCGAAAATTCGTGATTTAACCTGCCACCAAGATACGTACAGTTGGTAGTAATTGTAATTATTTAACCTTCAAGGACCGTTAGGCTTAGAAAAGTTTCTGTTCTGAACCGAAAACGAATAAATTTAAAAACTGTAGAAATGTAGACATGCAATCATCTTAACTTATGCTACTTATTGCAATAGGAACTATTTATGGATGAGCGGTTTCGAACAGAGTAATTATGTGATAGTAATATTATTTGCACTACTAAACACCTTCAATAATTAAACGTAAATGTTATAATTTTTCACTTGTTCGCAATGAAAAAAAAAACGTTTCAAAATTTCACTGCTGTATTCCTAAAAACAATTAATTAAGACTGTTCACTTAACACCAAAAACAGAGCTAGATGACTCAACGGTAATACTTTTGACTCGAATTCGGGAGGACCCGGGTTCGATCCCCGACTTCGGTCATCCTGATTTCAGAGAGGTACGTCAATTTCGCAGATACATTCCAGGTCAGGTTGAACGCCAAAATGTATACATCATAATCACGTGTGTGATTAGTAAAGACCTGAAAAATTCGCGTTTTCATTTGGGCACAAGTTAGATTCCCAACCACTTTATTTTCGTGTTACTTCCACAATTGGCCTTTGTCTTATTTGACACATTTTGGATGTATCTGAGCCAATAGTAACAATTTAACTAATACAGGCCTGTATCACTTTAACAGCAAGCAGCTAACGAGCATCTGCTGTCTGCTTAAGTTCTTAAATATTCTTGCAGGCTAGCTTACAGGTCACTGAATCCACGAATTTTTCCGGTCTCTAGTAATTAACTGGCGGCTGTCACGAAATACATTTGACTACCGTAGCCAGCAGTAAATAAGGAAATAATTCCTAGAACTATCGCGTGCTACTCGCTTGTAAGGTTTTAAGCCAATGAATAATCGACTGTGTCCAGTGTGTGTACAGGACTGAGAAATCTAGGCAGATGAATCCGCGAAATTGGCGTACCTCTAGTTATCCATGGTTTCCCGAAATCGCTCCAGGAAAATGCTGGGACGGTTCTTTAATAAAAGCCATGGTTGACTTCTCTCCTCCCAGCTCCTGTCACTGTACTAAGTTGTGTACGTCACCATGTCCAACGACATCGGTGTTGACGAGACGTAAATCTCACTCACTTGAACACCAAAAATTCATCAGCTTTTAATTTAACTGTCAAAACGCGTACGCTTACATGATAGTAACTAATGTTCACAGAGAGTGCACATTTGTAGACAAGCGTTGTCGTATTCTGCAGCAGTTCGCGACGTAATACCACGGCGAGAAGAACAGGTTCCGTTCGTAAATCGTAAGTGAATGCCTTGCAGCCGGCGGTGCACAGGTTTCGTGTCCTTCGCCACCTCCCCCCCCCCCCCTTTTTTCAGTTTGTATGTTCTGACACGAACGGTGAAGTGCACTCTTTCACCCAGGACAGATGTTTGCACGACGGTGTTTACTTGCACAAGCTTTTACAAGTTAAGGACGCTCAAATAAATCAGCCACACTCAGAGGGTTCGACCATGGGCTTAGCAAGATTCAGAATCAAAATTAGGGGATACAATAGAAATTGTAGATATTAGACCTTTACTTTATTCATGTGATATTTAATCTGTGTAATTTTCACACAGCAATGTGTGAGGAATACGAATATGTTTTGGAACCCTACACACTTCTCTTAAGGACGCTGCCTACCGTGAAGCCACGGCGGAAGCAAGCATAGAGTTTTACAGGTTAAATGTTTTTCCACCTGGCTAAGTGACGGTTGAAGTTACATATATGCCACCACTGACTCTTTTCTTCGTCTCGGTGCCGCGTACATTGCTACGGATCGTTTAGCCAGATTTTTTCAATGCCCTAAAAATTATGGCCAAAAAAGCATTTTTACACGCAAAAACTGCTATTCATAATTTGCTTTTCTACAATTTTATTTACGTAACAATATTGTCCTTTACTCGACGCAGAAAATGGTTCCCTTCCGGAAGTAGTATCACAAAAGGTGGCCGAGTGCCACTGAAAATAATTTAACATGTAAACCCCTATTCTTTCTCTGCCAGGGTTCCGAGGTAGACAGTGCCCTTAAAACTCATGGTGGGATCAGTACTAGTTGAGGACGGTGGAGGGGTAAACATTACAAAAAGAACTCTTGGAAAACGTATAAGTGTATCATTATAGCCACTGAGTGGTGAAAAAACAAAATCTTCTAGCTTGTTTCAATGTTATACGTGCATATATGCAGCTATGCTTCATTGCTATTGGCGGCATGTCTTTTTGAAGACTCGTCGCTCATTTGACAGAAATTGCATTGAAAGAAGTTGGTGCAAGAATATTTTCAAGAAAAATCAGTAGCTCTATTTGTCGGCAATACATTTGTACAGAACACAAACAGCACGATTTAATATGTCTATACCTATGTTAGAGAGTAGAAACGTGCAAATTTTTAGCATCACATGTTAACATAATTTTGGTTATTTTGAGTTTTGGTAGGAGGCACGTATTATCAACCCCTCTTTCCCCCTTCATTTTTCCAGTCATCAAATGTGGGGTAAATATTTCACATATGTTTTCGCCTAATAAGCATACGTTTACAGAGTTTTAATGTAGGAACAACGTTAAAACAATTTTCTTCTCAGTGTATCAACATGTCCGACTACGTTTCAAACAAACACTATTCGCTGAAAAAAATTTCGGAAGAATACTGCTATATGAGGTACCTTAGTGATTAAAATTTTAACTCTTAATATAAATAAAAAATGTCAAATATATACTTAACAAAAAAATAATAAACAATTTTTTTTTTTCAAAACTCAGTTCTATCGCAAAATGGTTTGATTTGGAACGTGCTTATTTTAACGTAAATTCCTCTTTAAAATTCGTGGTCGCAAGGCGGAGAGGTCGGTCAGTGCTGACAATTCATAACACAAACACAAGGTTTGTTTTGTATCAGCTTGTTTCAATGACTTAACGTGCACATCTGCAGTTCTTCTTCGCGGCCAACGAGTAAGTGATTCTAGCTCTCACCGTATCAGGTTGCTACCCGCAAATCAAACGTGTGGGGACCCAGTAACATTATTCTGATTGACACAGTCCAATGACAGACAGACGTCTCTGAACAAGCACACGCTGCCAATGAAAGCTTTACTACACAACCCCTAGCGAAGTGTCCCTTTAAAAGCCCGCGTAACTCACTACGATAGGGTGTCTCAGTTCCTCTCTGATTTAAAATTTGGCAAGATTTCACTAAAAAGATTTCAACAGGAACGTAGCTAATTACTTTACATTTAATTAAATATATTGAATTCGAAAGATTAAAGTGTAACTAAAAACAAAATTAAGCCAATTTAAATTTTGAAATAAAAATTCTCTCTTACTAAATAATAAACACTAAATTACTCCCAGTACCAATTTCATCCAGTAAATACACATCTAATAGTAAAATGTAATATTTATATAAAGAATCATTGCTGGTTTTTAGTCACATCATTCATTTATTGAACAAAAATGAATATTTCAACAAAAGAGGTGACGCAGTCTCTTAACCGGAAACACTACTACTACTGAAAGATTGGCGTTCCATTGTTTTATCTGCATAATCTACGTATTACTAGTATTTATCTGTTGCTGTAATTTTGTGCACAATTATGAGTAAAGCTGTGTTTATCATTAACGGAACCACGAGTTTTAGGCGAAATTATTTTTACACCATTTGGTTTTAATGCATTATACGCACCTCTTTAGCTCCACTTCATAGTCGGTACACTGTTCAAAATGTCCGTAAATTCACGGAAATATTTACAGAAAAGTATTATAACTATACGGGAGTGACTTCCGTAATTTTTTGTTTACGGAAGTTTGTCCGTATTGCCAGTTTACGGGTGTATGCCCATAACTTTCCATAAATTCATGGAAACATATTTTTAAAACGTATTTTATTGTGTTCCTTTAAAAAATACTGGAATTAATTATCACTATTACTGATCTCTTACAAAGTTGGTATATTACCACTGCATGAATTTCAATTGCTGACTGATTTGTCACTATGGTACAATGGTTAGAGTGTTTATCTGGTAAACATAAGGTAGTATGTTCGAATCCTGGCAAATCCAAAAAAAACTTTCAGGTTTCTAAGTAGTACACGAAGATCATGAGTAAACTTGTCAAATTGGATTATTTCATATTTCTTGAAAATGGAGTGCCAGTAATTTAAAGAAAATTTATTTTTGTTAGGAAAATGGATTGTCCGTAATTTTACGGAGGATTTCTTTGTCCAGCCAAACTGAGTATCCGTTATTTTACGAAAATTTCTGGATAATTTTTTTGCCTGTAATTTTCCATAATTTCACGGAAAGTTTTTTTCTAACAGCATAATTGCATGCTTTAACACTTACTTGTCTTGCTGTTATACTGACAAACCACAGACATATGACGTCACAATAACCTTATTCTGATTGGTGAAGCCTAAACAAAGACACGCTGCCAGTGCCATGAAGCAGAGCTGCCAATGCGCACGTAAGTCATTGAAACAAACTGGTTCAGTAATCGTTCAGCGACAAGCTCGTACCATTAGTAATTACCTATGCGCTTTGACAAACGGGCAATGACTTCATAGTAATGGTCAGACTGTGATAACTTGGTATGAACCAGATAAACCAGTTGAATTATTGTCAGAGTAGTGGATTATTGTCAGAGTAGTTGGATTATTGTCAGAGTAGTTGGGCGTTTCCAAGTTATTTGCAACAAATGTACAGATACTCAGAATCACTGATTACACTGAAATATATCCTACGCACTGAAACTTCAGTCACTAGGATGCTTCTTTAAGGCATCGATGATAAGTACCAGAACTTATATAAATCAGCACATATCATTTTAAACTTAGTTTGATTTGGGTTAGCTTGTAAATAGTGTTCACAGTTAACCCATAAATGTTATACGTTTATTTTATTACTTTTTAAAATATTTATATAAAGACTGTCCAAGGGCAAAACATGAACAAAACTTTTTAGTTAGGGTATGGTAAATTATATTGAAATATTAAATTTTCGAGTTATAAATGTGATCATACCATTTTGCTAAATAGTAGTTTCAACCGGCGATGATATTATAATATTTCATAAGAGGAAACAATTTTCTCTTAAACGAAGCGATTCATTTTTGTACTTACGAAAATGAAATAACATTTTTAAAAAATTCTCGGTTTGAAGCTAGTGAGCAATTCTACTGCAAAATCAACCATTTGATGTAGAAACCAAGGGACAAAAATGCTTACCTTATGACCACGCTCTGTAAGTTACAAAAAATGTTTTGTGTCGTTGTCAAAATAAAACCTATGTTTACAGCCTTAAATTTGGTTGAAGTTGAAAAGGAAAAGCAAAGAATTATTATTGTAGTGTTTATTTTGTCATCTTCCTATTTCCAATTCCTGTAATTAGGGAAGCAAATTTAGCTTCCTAATATTTCGTAACTACACAGGCTGTTTACAAGCATCGGTTCTATTGTCAGCAATGCGAAATTTCTGATAGACACGTATTTATGATCAAACATAAATACCGTAATATATAGAACCAGACATTTTTACCAGCTTAATTGTTATTTTTGCTGACAACCTCTGTCAGCTTAATTTCCAAATTACTTTTCTCTTGAAAATTTTAAGTACTGTCCCCCGGCTGTTTTAACAAGCAGGTGTCGCACAGCTGGTACCAAAATGTCAGCAGCCAGAAACATCTCATTTACAAAGCTCCATTCTTCTGGTGAACGTGAAAATACATTACAAAATAAACATACCTTTAACACGATAGCTTTAAATGTAGTTTAATAAATCACTCAGCTACAAGTGATGACTAGATCTGACGTTGATAGTTACAACAATATAACTTCAAAAAATTTTGTGCCATCATTTGAACCTATGTGTATTTTCAACAAGAAACAAATTGCAATAGTCAACTAAATAGTGTAATTATACAGATTCAACATAAAGTAAGAAAATTTCTTTTAACGCAAGGTATTGGTACAGAGGAACAATGAGAATGTCTCATGGAATATGAATGAACCGGCCAAGGCAATTAAACAACATACATACTTTTAGTCTGGAGTGATTTCGAGAAGCCTTCTAGTTCCGAACACCCAGATCGGGAACAGATTGCTTCCGATTTGCAAGTCAAGTGTTGAACTACTGCACCATCACGATCGGTAATTCGCCTAACTTGGATTTAATTTAATAATAATGCAAAGAATTTTAGAAAGCGAAAATTATTACTATATTGATTTTTCGACAGACTATTAAGAAATTTAAACAAATTACTTTGTAGAGTGAACCAGGTCTAAAAAAAAAAAAAAAAAAAAACATTGATTTATCGATACGGAGATGTTAACGGGACTGTCGCCAAAACAGTGACAGATTCATACGTCCTAGAAAGATAACGTAGTGTTCCTGCCATCAGTTCATCTTCAGGTTTAGGAATTACGATTAGTGAAATCGTGGTAACTTTCGGTATCGCCCCGTGCTGTGGTAAGCAGTTTAAAGACAGGGACGCTAAATAACATGTACGGGTTCCATTTCTTGCCAATACGGCACTAATCCACCCGTTAAGAAAATTACGTCTTATTTTGCTCGAATCTTCGATGATATTTGTGCTAATAAGTGGGGAACTTCGAGACATCAAAAGTTAATTTGTCTATTTTAAAAACTGTTTAGATATGATCGTTATTTACTCCTACCATTGCGGTCAAACTTTATATTTCACACTTATGTGCCAAAAAATTGACATTTATTTCTGAATTATATTAACAACTTAACACTAACAGATTACTGAACTTGCCGGAAAACAGTAAACGTTCGTCCTAAAACTTACGATTCTTAGAATATAGTGAACCGAAAATATCTGGCCCAGATGTTCACAACAGTAAATCAGATTCCCATTGCCAAATGCAATTAACTTTTAGGTTAATTTTATAATGTTTCAGTTTCAGACAAAATGATATGATATAAAAACGACTATGCCACATAGTACATATGAATGTTGAAATTATCAATTCGCAACTTATTTTCCAAGTTGTGAGGAACACGTTTTTTTTTTAAGTACTCAGGCTGTATTACTTGTATTCAACTATCATCACTTTCGAAAGCTTTTTCGCTGCATTAAGGTATAGAATCGAAATTGCTATTTATGTAAACAATTGATTGGTTTTAGAACATATCCGATGAAAAAATGTAGTCCGTTGTCGAAATTCACTATCATAGATGATGTGATTACCCCATAGAAATGTTCAGTAGCTGAGTTTCAATTCAAATATATGCAACTTAGGCTTGACTGGACATAACACTGTCTGAAAGATCACATGGATTTCGGTACGTGTTTTGGCGTGATCGGCCTAATGCAAAACAAATATAAGCAAATAAAATTAGGTATAATTATTACTTTTCCCAACTTTAGGACCGATACATGTCAACCTAAAATGCGAATTTTATTCCGCTGGAATTAATTAGGCCTATATTTACCAGTACCGTTCCTTTCTTATATTGCAATGTACAACAAGTAACGTCATTTTACAGAATTCACGGTTGTGTTGTGGTGTATAGGCATTATTGTAAAATAACCCTTAGACAAGTCAAATGGCTTACGCTTGACTGAAGTTTTGAGTTTGGCAGTTTCAAAAACTTCATTTATATTTACAAGATTTTAGTGCGCAGATAGTCTAAAAATTATTGAAAAACTATTACCTTTCGTTTTCCTCTAACCCACTCCATCCTATTCCATTTCACAAAAACAAATCGTTTCAATCAAATATACACAATTATTCAACTTACTTATTTAATTTTAACAATTTTTTGTAAGTATATTAGAACAGTTTTGTCGCACAATTTTTTATGTTTTATTTTTAATAACCACATTTTCTCTAAAATCAGTAAGAATCATGTACTTACATTCATTTTTATATTTTTAAACAGCCTTTAAATTAAATGGCTTGTTGGTTTAAAATATTTTTTATCTCGAGTAACTAAATGTTTTTATTTCTGCGTCGTCTCTGAGTAAATTTTTAGGTCACCGTTTTGTAGATGAGTTAATAATAATAATAAGTCATTATTTTTTTTAGTAATAATAATAAGTCATTTTGTTTTTTTTTTAGTTTTAGCTACTTCAACAGCGATCAGATTAAAGTATAAGTCAGAGATCATTTAGAATACTTATCTTATGTGTTGAACTATTCATGTAGGTGTTATATTTAACAGTAAAGAACATTCCATATAAAAATGCAGTGCGTAAACTGTATAATGTCTTATACACGTAATCACGAGACCCTTTTATTACCGAAATTCTATAGTCGAGTGTATTCGAATGGAAAGGTCAGGTCGTTTTATTTATGTAACTCATTTCTTAGTACTCGTTTACTAACGGCTCACACACTAAACGAAAATCTTAAATCAAATAAACTAGACACACTTATTTGAAGCCTATTTTATTCGTAATTAAATAATTTTATACATTTCTCAACCTTTTTAATTCTTGACAAAATACAAGAGTTAAAGATTACAAGAAATTTAACTATTATGTATGTGTTACAAAACAATTCAATCTCTAGCAAATACACTATGATTCTGTACCATCTGAATACACCTTCTGATTACTTTACATGTTGCATCTGTAGGAACCCAGAATTTTCGCGAAAAAATGTTCGGACCAATTTGTTATCAGTGCTTTTATCTGCATTTCTGCTTCATAGTTACTGATTGGATGTTTTATCTCTCTCGTGGCTCGTGGTTCTGCCTGCCAATCACAGATGTGCTGTATCTCAGTAACCGTGTTCTGATTGGCGTAGCCGAATAAGCGACGCCTCTGCACAAAAGACACGCACCTAATAGCCACGAAGTAGAATTGCAGATATGAACGTAAAGCAAAATAATAATAAGCTGATAGAAAAACAGTTTTTTTTTAAGTTCAGGGTACCTATAATACACAAGTAAAGACATTATATCTTCTTGTATCACGACGTTTCGAGAAATCTCTTCAACCAAAATAAAAAAAAAATAAAAATTTATTGAATTTGTTCTGTATTAAATATTACAGTAAAGTAATTACGCCCTTTACAATTTGTTTTGCTCGTAAATAAATGAATAAGCATAAATTAAATATATGTTTTGCATGTCCATGTACACTCTACAACAACTGACCCGATAAATAACTAAAAATTGCGTTATTGTTATGGTCTATTTTAAAAGTGTAATCTAAAAGCACATTAAAAAAGTTTTTTTTGTAGAGTACACGTATGAGCAAACGGAGTAAACAGATAATACAAACAACTAATTATAAAACAATGTATAGGCAAACTGTACAATTTATATATATATATATATATATATATATATATGTGTGGAAAGCTTTCTCCTTGGATAAGTGAACATTGTTATACACAGCTTAGTGGAAAGTAATTAACTAACCCTGTTACATAGCACCTTTGCAAAGGAAAAATGCTTCCTTTCCTATTTTTTTTATTTTCTCCGCTTTATCGTTATTAGCAACATTTTTTTTCTGCCTGCATGTGGGAAGACGTATTTTACTTTTATTAGGGTCTACATGAAATATACAGTTTACCTATACATTGTTTTATTTGTTAATAAAACAATTATATTTCCACGTACGTTATGTATAATTATTTTCCCGAAAAAAAAAAAAAAAAGAAGTCACCAAATACAGGTAAACTGTAGTGTATTTGTTTCCCTCTCTTTTCATTGTTTTTTTTACGGGTACAGTTTAACATAACTACACACATATACATATAGATCCTACATTTTCAGTAAATAGGCTATAAGTGACACGATGTGAGTTATAATGTCCAAGCATTTCACAACTACAAACTCAACCAAGACGCATGTCAACATAACGAGATATTTTCAATCAACGTTATAGTGTTCTATTTATAATAAGCTCTATCTTACTTTTAACAATGAAATCATTCGTTCGGCGTAGTGTGCGTGTGCACACACACACACACACATACATATATAGGTAACTAATTGATATTTATATTGTTGTAACGTTGCCTTTGTAAAGGTTCTTCAAAAACCGCGAAAAGTATACCTAAACAATTTCCATGCTGAAAAGAGTGGGCATAGCTTCGCATTTTACTATCAGATAAAGCAAAATTCTGTGTACGATTCATGCATTTTCGTAAACTGTGGTTCTGAATAAATGCTTCGTTTAGCGCAGTCATATCACAAAATAACTAAAAATGTACCACGAAAGCAGTAAAAATTGCGATAATAAGCTATACATTCGGATAACTATTCCTATTTTCAGTGACCTGGATACAAGTAATTTAAACCCAGCAACCTGGGAAATTCATCCTGAGATTAAATTTACGACATTGGGCGATGCCCCCACGACGTGCCCCGCTGGTAGATTATGGCAATTAACGCCCGCAAACCACACCCGTAAAATAAATATACACATATAGTCCCGGAGGAGAAGGGGGGGGGTGTATTGCGCAAGCGACAGAAGACGATTACCGGAGCTTCGCCGTCGATTTATACGCGCCAAAAAAACTAGAGGGAGTAAGAGGAGGGAATGCTAGGAAAAGTAGGTCCCATAAATATGAAGCAGAGCTGGTGCTGTCATATCCCTGTCAGGAGGCCAAGGATGCAGGAGACATGCGAAGAAGGCTGACGAAGGAACGTTCTGTCGTAGCGGCAAGTTGCGGCGTCTTGCACCGCTTGTGTTACGGCCGCATCTCTCGCCTTCTGTGGCGTCGGCCGACCCTAACCCGATCAACAAGTGACCGGTAGGGAACCTATCTAGCGAGCTACCGAACTACCAGGAATTTTTCTACCAAAGCAAACTGGAAGGTTCACATACAATATTATATGTTCATTTGCCCCAATCTGCCTTAGCTGTAAGTAAGAATTTGGTCAATTTTGCAGTACTGATAAGTTGATACTGTTTTTGAACTTATTTTGTTTCCAACTTACAATGACACATTTGAAACTCTTTCTCAATCAGCTAAACAAAAACAGAAAATATATCAGATAATATAAAAGTTTGTTTCAGAATAAATGCAACACTGATCCGTGAATTATTCGGTAACCAACACAATATTGCCAAATTATCAGTACTGCTGAATTAACCTAACCTCCCCTATTGCATGTTGAAGTGTGAAACAACTTCGTCACATAGTAATTTACACGACTAGAGAATAAACCAGTCACAGAAACTCTTAAGTATGTTCAAACCAGGTACCGCTTTAAATTCGAAGTGAGAAATTTTTGTGCGTTATTAATTGTTATGGAGAATTTCAATTTTGTAAGTGTAATAGACTTTACTGTAAAAAACTTCCGTAGTAGTGGTGGAAGTTTTGAAGCCATACCATGCTTCAGCTTGCAAATAGAAAAAAAATTATCAGCATTGTTAATATAACTTACAAGTCTTGTAACACCAGTATGAACTTGATTGTACCTTAAAACCTATGGGAAGTTACACTTGATGTAAGAGAAACATTTTACCATACCTACTATATTAACACTCGTATACATCGGCGTTCTTCAAATATTTTTTCGGTGTATTATTTACGTTATAGCATTAAGAGAAGTAGTTTAAAATCCAGGGAATAGTTAAATAAGCGCTCGGAAACTAATCGTTACGACTAAATTGAACATGCATTTGCAGGTAATGAACAAAATCTGTGCGTATGTTAGCTTGTTATAAAGTGTCCCAGCCAAAAGAAAAAAAAATCTGAAAAACTCGACGAATTCGTATCAAACTTGTGTGGATTTCCCGACGGAAAATATGCAGATCAAGCCAATTCTAGACATTTTGGTTACACTTTACTTTAGCAACACGATGACATCAGAGCTTTTAATTATGTTTCATCAGAATAAAATGCTCGTTTACTAAGGCTTGCTCTTCATTACTAACCACTTGACCTATCGCCTATAAACGCAAGGTGCTCAACAGCTCCTCGAGGACTCCTCTTAACGTATTATTTAGTAAAATAACTGGCACGCTGGTAACGACAGATAGTTTGATTCCGTATTATTATTGACAATGCACAGCAGACTTTCAAGAATATTACAAAACTACTACTTGCAGTAGACAAGCTCAACTTTCTTGAAAATAAAAGTGGAAAATAATCTGCGTCCCAAAATACTTTATGTTCTAAAGTATTCTAAATTTCAGACATGGTCAGATTTTTAGCAAAGGATTACAATAAACTTGCTACAATTTCCAGACATCAGGTACCAACAACACGAAAGAAAAAGCACCCTATCGAAAATATTTATCCCAGATAGGTGTGATGACGCTCTCAGAAAAGTTAAGTCACGATTAGACATAATGGGCAAGCACGGACATACTTAATAACAATATATTTTTCAAAACACAGAAGAGTGGTATGTCTTGCATGGAATGACTTGTATCTTCACACGTGATTCACAAACGTCGAATAAAGACGCGTCAGAACTCTTGTTAGCCAAATTACGTGAAGACACACGAGTAGCGACAGAAGATACATACATGTGAGCACAACTCTAAAAGTTAGTAAACAGTAAACTATTCCCTCAATGAATTACTGTCCTTTGTTATGACTTACCGTTATATACATTAAATTTCATTTGTGGCTCACTAGTGGATGTGTAGATGATCATGGCATTTTAGTTTGGTAAATTTAATGATCTTTAAAAAATTGGAGATTCGACATTTTAATTTTCAAAAAGGAAAATAAATTAGCGTCACTAAATGTTCACACATGTATCACTCTACGTTAACTACGGTATTTATTCAAGTAGAATTACAACCCTTACACTGATTTTTCCGCTATGGGCTGTACCCCAGAGTCATACCAGCCAGTAAAACATATCCCTAGACACTGTAAATAACCAATAATGAAAAAAATAACAACACATCTGCGACGTACGCATGCGTTCTTCCAACGGAACGCGAGTCGAAATATCGAGCGAAGCGTTGGGATCTGACCTAAATCTTTATGGAAAAGTAAGTAGATCGTGGGTTAGCTCCGACAGGAACCATTACGTTCAAATACAATACTCGACGACAAACAAAACTAAGCACGGAAACTGGGTACGAAATTTCAAAAAATTCCACTTAACTATCGGTGAAGCAAACCGCGCGGGAAGTCGAACGAAAGGAGACAAAGGGGAAATCCGAAAGAACTTTGAATCGAAAACGAAGAAGAGCGGGAAAAAGGATAAAATCCAAGCGTGGACTAACTAACTTCCTTCGGCCACTTCACGAACCCCGGTCGCATTTTTTCGTATTCAGCAGTATCCTTGGACTCGCACACACATTCCACGCAACTCAACAAGGATGGCGGGAAGGTGGGAAAAAAAGATGGAAGGAGGGGGAGGGGGGATAAAAGAGTAGGGAGAGCGGGAAGGGAATAAAAGGAAGACGCTAGAGACGGTTTGCTTTGTGCAACGGTGAGTCCAGAATCACACACAAGATAAGCGGGAGGGGAAACGCTATGGGTACTCACCACCAATGTCCGGTAATAGGCGACACCAGCAGAAGGCACACAGCCACCAGAACAGTCCTCATGTCCATGTGCGGGAGTGCGCTCGAGACTCGAACCCAGGAGCCCCCGTTCCGCCCGGGCGGGGCCCCTCCACCACCGCACTCGCGCACCACACCGTCTTAATTATCACCCCCGCGCCGATACCCTCCCTGAGAGGGGTAGGCCCTCACCCCCACCCCATTGGGGTTGTTGTTGGGAGGGGGAGAGGGGAGGCAGGGATGGGATACCAGAGGCCAGACCGCGTCGCGGGACCGTTGTGCCAGCCAGCGCACCTGGAGACGCTCTGGCCGGCCGGCGCGCTCTCTACTCCCGGGGCCTCGGCGAGGGGAAGCGGGCTGCGGGCATGCGCACTGGGAAGGCGACGGTTACCCCGCGCCTGCGCGCTCCGCGGGTAGGCAGCCCGCCTCGCTTACTCACTCGGAGCGCTTTCCAGACGCAACATACATGAAGAGATGTTTAAAAATTTGTTGCCAATGGAAGTTTACAGTCAGAATTTATTGGTTTGTGGACATACGCCGTTGCTCATGTTTTACTTATCAAATTTGTATTGAATGATAACGTACAAAAAGAACAAAAACACAGAAAAAAATTAATCTCAGGAATTCTGTCAGGTTATTTATTTTATTTTAAATTTATTATGTAATCATTTAAAAATAAGAAATAAAATACAGATTTCCTTCGAGATTCCTTTTTTTTTTGTTCTTTGTCATTCAACACAAGTTTGATCAGCAAAACATGAGCAATGGTGTATGTCCACAAACCAATAAATTTTAACATACGTCAAATCTAGTAAGCGTGATTAATTTATCACAGCCATCAAGACGACATATAGTCTCTCTCATGAAAGAATTCCATTTTTTTTGCAGTTTTGCTGGTATTTATTTTTAAACTGTTTTTGTTTCTGCCTCATTTGGTTTATGCAACAGTGCACTCGGCTGACTGTCCAATTACGAAACACATCTTACTTAATACTTACTAGTTTTTTACAGTTTTGAACATTACCATGTGTGCACAGAGCTACAGGAAAATACTGTTAACTTTGATATACTGCAAAATTTGCTAGTCAGTTTATTTTCTTCAGAAATCATCAGTGATAGAGAAATGCATTGCTTTATTCCATTGAAACAGCAGCAAAAGGATGCCAACACTACTGTAAGAAATGTAATTCTTTAATGAGACAGGCTATATGCACGACAGTAGTACAGGACATGTCGTACCGCATATTCACACGAAAATCAGGGGGGGGGGGGAAATTTTAATATGTATAAAAACAACCATACATTTGCACACAAGCATGCATCATGTAGGCTACATAACAATCTTAACGTCATTTAATGAATCTATTTTTACTTTCCCGAATAATACTAACGGCTTCATTTAAACGATAAGATACATTCTCTGTTAAAAAGTGCCCTTACTGTCTAAAAATTATTTACTTGGATTACTTTACTGTTTACATAAAAATGTTATCATAGTAAAATTGCCCAAAAAATAAGGTAGAATTTTCACCACAATCCTGAAACTATATCATTTTGAACTCATTGGTTTGCTGTTTATTTTTTACTGTTAGTCACGATAAGTCGTGGAGTATGAAACCCCGAGTGTTCAAATGTAACACTGATGGAATCCTTTATTTAATTTAAATTGAAAGATTGCTAAAATACTTTTTTTTTTTTAATTTTACTACTGCAACTTCTCTAGTCGAATAAATGTAACAATTTTATAACAGTTGGGTTTTAAGTGGCCACCGTGTAACATTTTCCGCTTATAATCTCGTTCCAGACTGAAAAAGAACCACAGAATAGATTAGTACACAGAAGTGAAATGGTGTGTCGGTGTGTTTGATACTGGCTTAATCATTCAGTAACTGGCTGAACTAGGCTATATACACGCGCGTTGTGCCTTGTTGGTTACCGCATGATGTGGATGATCTCCTATCAACAAACTGGACCATTATTCCGGACATACGCTGTAGCGAGCAATTATTGCTGTGTCACCTTTGTTTATATTTACATTCTGTAATACCCAGCAATATATATTACACTCGAACATCTCGCTGTCGTCTATATGTATATAGTATTCTGATCTGTAATTTATCCCCACCACAATAGAATATTCGAACATTTGAGAAACATCCAGAAGATTTTTAACTTCCGTTTAAGATTCTTAAAGAGTTTACAACGTCCTCAAACGTTCCAAAATAGGAAGTAGAGCAAAAGTTTACCTCTAACACGGGAGTTATACAATTAAATCAGCTGTTACAGTGAATCGTAAGCACTTAAAACATGTGTTATATAAGACTTTTTGGACAATCATAAGCATCAGTACAAATGAGAGACTTTCGTTAGAAATGTTCAAAGCAACGCTTTACTTGTTTTTGTGGAGTGCTACGTTCATTTTACAGGTTAAAATTTGTCGTATCTCGTCACCTGCGAAATATGCAATGAGAAACGTATTGCATTACCTCTGATAGATGCACCGATACATATTTACTTCATTATTCCTACCATTATTTCACACATTTTTTTCCATGAATTGCACAAGGTACGAAGAACAAATGCTTCATGTTGTTGAAAACTGACTGCGAGTGTGGAGAATTTGAGGTTAGAGGACTTAAAGTTCTTCAAAGGTGTAGGCGTGAATTTAAAGAACTTACTGCATTTGAATAATAATACTATAGTAATCAGTGCAAAATTCTTAGAAATAATAATTATAAATAATATAAGTTCCTTCGTTTTGTTAAGTACAATTTTGTAATCAACATTTAGAAACCAGCACGCAGTCATCCAAACATTGGGTAACACTGGAACTTTTGGAGGGTCTGCAAGTTATCGCAATAACGGGAAGTAGCGTGAAAAATGAGCTGTAATTTTTTTTTTCACTTACAGAAGACTACATTGCAGATCTTAATTGGTTCAGTCCATATTTCATGTATAACCGCACACAGAGGAGATAGCCCATGCTCGAACCATGGCGTAGTTTTGGCCCTGAATATCCTGCGATGCAGTTCTTCGTAAAGACGGGACCCCAGGTATCCCTTCTCAGAAAAATATTCCTCTGGTTCTGAATTGCAATCCATGTCGCCTCGGGGGACCAGACCGAGGTCTTTAATGGGCGTCAGACCAACAATGGATCTGATCACCTCCTAAACATCCAAACACAATTTTTTAGAAAAAAAAATATTAAGAACTCTGGTGAGGGCTGCGGTTGTATAGTGGTCAGACCTGTCTCTCACCTCCCATCTAGGTGAACAGGAATCGATCCCCGGGTTCCTTCCCTGATTTTTCGCATGTGGGAAACGTGGCGGATGTCGTCGTTGGCCGGAGGTTTCCTTTCCATTCCATCTCTGCTCCACACTCTTCTCCCCTCGCCCCAGTCATTCTTCGGGCCGTACAGGCCACAGGCATGTCTCGCTAGTCCAACAGCCGACCCACCCTTCATCCCGGCCTTCTCTTGCACACTGTGGCCCTTCCATAAGACGGGAACACGTTACGGACTAAATTTCTCCAGAAACTGTGGTATAAATTTTTTTCTGGCACGTTTCCATAGCCAAGGTAAGGTTCATAGTATACCTGGCAGTTTATTCCTCACTTATGACGCTATCTAGACGACAGTATGACGTCACTCATAAATTCATCCTTCTTTAATATCAGTTAAATAACCGAAATGACACAACAATGGGTTTAACTACTTTTGTCAGAGGGGTTTGCATAGACAAAATTTATTGTTGCGCTGAATTTTTTTTACTAACTTTACGACAAGTTTATCGGAAATACAGAATACAGCAATAGCATTGTGTATTTAAAAAAAAAAAAAGTTACCTATTTTTTCAAACAAATACAATGAAAATGTTATTACAGATATTTGTAGTATGAATAAGATTTTATACGAGTGCCAATTTCCAAATTTCGTAAAAAAAATTCGAAGTACAAAATTATGTAACAAGGGGCTCAAGTTTATTCTTCTTTTCGGCGTACACTCAGTATAGGATATTCATGAAAACGGCGATTTTCTTAGGAAATTAAATCTTGGCACAGAATAGAATTTAAAGGTTTGGCGTGTAAAACATAACATTTACTTTAAAATAACGTCTTAAAATGATTGTGTTAAGGCCATGCCATCTAGTTTCTTGTTAGCAATATTAATTTTTCACGCCTAAGTGAGAGCAGATATCAAAAATGTGGGTAGCAGTTTTGTTTAAATTCGTCTTCTCCATATTGACGGATTTTTTCAAGGCAGTAAATGCTGTGGTTATAGATAATTGTGTAATTAACGAAATTCTGGTTAAGTTAATTTTTTAGTCGGAACCGTATGATTTCTTGTTTTGCACATATTAGCTACCAAGGCAAAAACCGTTTCAAGCAAAACTGCCAAACTGATTTTTGATATCTGCTCTCGTTCAAGTTTAAAGAAATAACTAAAAAGAATGGCCCTAACACAGAATGTCTCATAGAAGCGAGTTGTCACACATCGAGCGAGATGGTAACATTTCGGACTCGCATTCGGAAGGACCCAGGTTCGATACCCCGGTTCCGACCGTACTGATATCGATTTTCCTTTTTTTTTTTTTTTTTTTTTTTTTTTTTTTTTTTTTTTTTTTTTTTTTTTTTTTTTTTTTTACCTTCGAAAAATTTTTGCGAATGCTTAAATGGTTCTTTAGCAAACGCCATGGCTCACTCCTCTTCCAATCCTGTCATTGTACAAAATTGTGTGTCACCGTTTGTAACGACCTCGCTGTCGACGAAACCGAAAC
>PNEQ01041239.1:7874-20374 GCA_003012365.1 Medauroidea extradentata
TCCATGAACAGCAGACACAGCATTGAATTTGACAGTTTTAGCACAATAGCCAACATAGGGAATTATAGGCTAAGGACCATCAGAGAGGCCATAGAAATATTAAAACACCATAACAATATTAACAGGGATGATGGCTACAAATTAAATAAAATATGGGCACCTCTTTTCATGGAAAAATCTAAAACAACAAGAAATCAAAAGGAGCCGTGGGTAAACTCGCCAGGATTGGCTGCCGACACTAGCCAATCAGGAGGGAGCCTGCAGGTGATTGGCCGAACAGCTAGCCAATCAGAGAGCAGCACAGCAGAGACAGCTATATAAGGGGACCACCTTGCACCCTAATCGCCCCTGAAGAGGTATACATAGTAATAGAGCGGAAACCACTCTCGCTGTGTAGTTGTTGCCCACCATGCCGTTTCAAACCGCTAAAAAATATATTTGCATAACAATCAGTCATTTAGGCAAAAGTTCTGCTGCTCGACCTGACTCGAAGCAAATTTGTATATATGTTTAAGTTGATCACAAATTTACCGGGCGTTCTCAAGTTCGAAACTGCAGGTTTTAACTCAAACCTGTGCACTTTCCGTATTACCTTACATTTTGATAAATGTTTACCGTTAGTACCTACAAGCTTGTGACAAGAGATGCGGATATCTTTCTTACTGTACGGTGCTCAACTGGTTGCATATATCTGTGTACATAGGTACATTTGTGTACAGAAGGAGAAGACAGTAGTACTTCCCTGGGATTGCATTTTGTAATGTCATTTCAGTCACATGGCGTTGCTACGCAGCAGGAATGTTGTTAGTTTGAAAAAAAAAACTTTTATTTTATTAATGATGCTGTTTAGATGTGTGCTTACTGGCTTAACTACGAAGGCTTTTGTTACGTATTTGCAGTATACCATGTTAGGTGTTCGGGAACCGTTGGGCATAACTTTTACAACAGTTAGGCTACACCGAGACAAACATTTCTAAAGAAGGAAAATTAATCAATAAGCATCTTTGTACTGAGCCGCAGAAGTCAAACGATGAGCTCTCAGTTTCAATTCGGCACGTTGCCATAGGCATAAGTGCGAAGTATCCAGGCGTTGCTTAGCCCCATTTAGAAAATTATTAGCCCATTTTAAAATATTTCTAACACGACTATTTATTTTAACAAGCACAGAAATGTCGCAGGGAAAAAGAGGCTTCAGCCATCCCTAGTATGTGACGTTCAGTACACCAATGCACGCAGTCTGGGTCCAGCTCGTATAGACAGACAGCAGACGGCAGTCAACAATCCCCGCACGTAACAGCAAACATCTGAGCACAGCGCATAGCACAGTGCTTCTTCACAGTATCTATTCAAAGCGACGCTATCCGAGTTGCAAGCAAGCATTAAGAAATTCTCATGCAGGGCGTACTTATTTTTGTATCACAAGTGATTTGTGAAAGGACACAATGAAAATGTTTCTTTATAGGATCATTACAGTTTACAATTATGTGTGTATTTTAGTACACGATTGTTACTAAATGTCACATGATTCCCATTAAGAGGCAAGAGTTTTCTAGAATAAAGGCCTTTCTTCCATCAAACAGTTAATTTATTCCATTATGTCCATAGAAGACACATTTTTTTTTACCGATATCGCAATTTATTTACCAAGTTATGAATTTTGTCTTGATTTATGCTATAAATAATTGCTGCTTTATCTTTGACAGTGTTTGTAGAAACATTAATAATTACTGTATTGCAAGTAGCTACTACACAAAGAGCACTGTCTACAACAATTTTCATTGACATATTTTTATTTTTATACTTGTGCTAAACATTTTTTCTTATTTTAGACATAAATTGTGACTAAAGTTTGTTTTAAAAATTTTTGATCTCTTATAGTTTTTGCGCAATGACTCAATACATGTCAAAATTTGCAAGTTACGGTCTTCATTACGACACTAAAACCAACTGGCATACCAAACTAAAAAAATTCACAGTAAGAACGATGTTGTAGCTACGAGGTCTCCTATAAAAAACCATTAAGTAAAATGTTTTTGTATTTAAAAAAAAGTGTTGAATCTGTAGAATTTTAATTTCGAATTTTAGAATTGTATGTAAAAAAAAACAACAAATATTTCATTTGTTGTATTTATATAGGAGAACTCGTAGCGTGCAGCATCGTTATTCACTGTGATTTTTTTCAGTTTAGTTTGTCAGTTGGTTTTACTGTTGTACTGAATATCGTAACATGCACTTTTTAAAAAATTACAAGCCGTTAAGAAAAAATTATGAGAGAGCAAAACGTAGACACAATTAATGTCCAAAATAAGGAAAATATGGTACATATAATAAAATAAAATTATGACGATCAAAATTGATGAAGACCGCGCCCTTAAAGAGAAAATCATATTAGAGAAACGTGAAATGAAACAAGTAGTAATTTCTCTGAAACATATACCCCCTATCATCTTAATGATATTTTCTTACTAAGATCTTTATTCCAGCCAACTCCTTAATTGTATATATCTTAAGTGTTGCATAAGTATGTTTTACTTATTCAGACATGCTGTGCTGTGGACACATACTCACCTTCCACGAACATCCAGAAGTACGTGGTAAGGAGGAAGTAGTGGAGCAATATACTGAGCACCACACAAGACGCCGAATCAGAGGGCACAGACGTCTGCTGCAACTACCAACAGAAAACCAATATGAACTTATCTGCCACTGTACATAATTTTATTTCAGCTGTCACAGTCAAACGTTTATTCTAAAACTTTAAAGATGCATTATTTTCAATTTTGAATAAATACATTTATGTACACAGTCGACTAACTTGTCCCTACATATACAGAGTTATAGGACCTAATGCAGAAACCGGAGTCACAAATGTAAATTTAGTTTATTAAATGTTGTAGAATGTATAGGTGCTGGCTGGGTAAATGTGATTTCTTCAAGCACATCACATTTAATCGTATATTTTTTGACGTTCTTGGTAATTGTAGAACATATTCTCTCTCTCTAACACAATATCAAACATTTCCAGATGTTTTGTCTAGTTTAATAAAGTGGTTGAACAAAGAGATTCTAAAAATGTATGATTATACTAAAAAAAGGCTGGCCTAATAGAAAATATTACATATTTCACTAGGAAAAATGTAGTTCGAAACACATGGCAAAATGAGGCCCCGGGTTCGATTCCCAGCTCCAGTAATTCCAATTCCGGTTTTCTATGATTTATAAAAATCGCTGTAACAGAGGCCATTCTCCCTCAGTTCCTGTCCTTGTGAAGATTTGTGTGTATCAATTAATGAACTCGCTTTTGACATCGAATAAGTTAATATCTTGGATAATATGAAGTACTGTATGGAGCCTACATTTGGGTCAGACTCTCAAAATCTTAGTTGTACGTCAGGGTAGATAGAAGTACAAATATGGAGGTAGACACGTTGGCAGTCAAGTAACTATATAGGTAGACTGGCAGTTAGGTAAGTATGTAGATAAACCAGGTAGTTAGGTCAGTAGGTAGTTGTATAGGTAGGTAGACGTAACTAAGTAGGTAGGCAAGGTAAACAGATAGGTAGACGGGTAGGCAGACAGGAAGGTAGACAAAAAACCAGGTAGTTAGGTCAGTAGGTAGGTAGGTAGACGTAACTAAGTAGGTAGGCAAGGTAAACGGGTTAAGTATACCAGCAGGTCGGTAGACGGGTAGGTAGACAGTAAGGTAGACAATTAACTAGGTAGGTAGACCGGTAAAAATAGGTAGGTAGGCTACGTAGGTAGATAAGCGACTAGGTGAGTAGTAAGGTAGATAGACATGTAGGAAGACAACCAACTAGGTAGATACACGTAAAAAATATTTTGTATCAGCTACAAAATGTATATTTAGCTTTCAAACAGCCAAATGTTTTTTGTGCTCACAACAAAAACATTTTGCTGTGACCACTAAAATACTGTGGTCACCAATAAATAATTTTGTGTTAACTACAACACAATTTGTATGTCTAAATACTACCAAAATTTTTCTTTCTGTGTAGGCAGCTAGACAGGTAGGTAGGTTGGTAAGTATGTAGCTGGGAAGATATATGTATAGCTACGTAGGTAGGTAGACAGACATGTAACTAGGTAAGTAGGTAGGCAGAAGGTAGCTAGACAAATACGTAGATAGGTCAGTAGGGTGTATGCCTGCAGGTAGGTAAATAAATAGGTGGGTGGACGGGTAGACACGTAGGTAGCCTAGGACTAAACTGCTTGTCGAAACTACGGTCATTCAACTCGGAAACAATGGCTCAGATGAACAGGAAACAAAATGCCAATGGCCTGTAGTAAGAAATCATTTCAATATTCACGTGGAGTGATTTAAAGAAACTATAGAGAACCGAAATCAGGATGTCCGGAGCGAAAAACGAACCCAGGTCACGAATGCAAGTTGAGTATTTATTGGTTTTAAGTCAAACTTGCAGTACACACACAGCAGAAATGTTGTCAACCCATGTTGTCTTACCTGTAGTGTGAGGTTCAGTATCCACAAGAAGTCAGCCAACACGTACGTGACCATGAGGTTCGTATGGATGGTGTTCCTCAGGCACCTCAGGTCCCTACAACAACACCATCATCGTGCATGTTTATTTTTGTCTGAGGTAGCATCATTTACATGAAATTGATGTACGAATGATGGATGATCCAAGACTTGTCATCAGTGACATTGGTCGTTTTAATAAGTAAGTCTCCATCTTTCGCATGAACACATAACAAAAGTTAAACTTCAGTTAACAAAAGTTTGTAAGTCGCATGTGTTTTCAATATTTACATTATTTAACTGACTAAATTGGTAATCAGAAAATGAAATTGATATATTTAACACGGCAATAGAACTTTGTTCTCTATGAGCCTATCAATACTGTGACTCTATTGTAACTAGAGATAGCCAATGTTATTTTTGAAACATTATTGTAGTTATATTGAATTTAAGCTTCTGCTTGTCTAAAAATATTTATTAAAATGCCATATTTAAGAAATGATGCCGTCAAATATATTCTTAAAACCAAAATTAAATAGCTCCTACATGATGAAATATAGTGAAGGAACAGCGTGTGAGGAGCGAGCGATTTGCTCAAGTAGACATTATGTATGTACAGCATATGCTTCTGGATATGGCTGGTTGATATCTACTTTTTAATATAATTTCAATACACGACACACATACTGACACTGTGATGTTTACAAGTACTACACATTACAAAAATAACTTATTATGGTTCTAGATTTAAATTTATTCTTTGTCTCAGAAACATAAGTATCTCAACGTGATGATAGTTCGTAGACGCTATAAACAGGTTTGTGAGATCTGTGACATAATTTACCTTACAACTGACCATTTTAGTAAGATGTTCCATGGGCTTAATACATAAAAACTGATTTAGAATAATATATATGTGAAATTATACTCACAAGTAAGGTTCCTAAACCACTAATTTAATTAAAAATTAAAGATGTAAATGTGAAATTAGGGCAGGCGCTATCCAACTTATCGAAAGAAAATAAGAAAATAAATATTTCAACATGTGGGCTTTGTCCCTATTCTCACATACCACGGATTCACATCTAAGTCAGAAATTTATATGACAGTAAATACTTATTGTTTCTAATAAAAAAACGGCTGAATATAGGTAATTAGAACATGGTACAGCGTCTTAAAAAATTAAGACTCTGTACTTCAAGGCCTCCGAATTAAATTAATTTTAATAATCTGACGTAGTTAGGGCCCTAGTAATATCTTTCTTATAGTTGATGGCGGAAGATGAAAGTTCGGCCCTTGAACCTTATGCCGGTATTACACTAGCATAGTTATGTGTTTAGCACAGAACTGTGATATAACATATGCGATAAAAATTATTACAGAATATTAACTAAACATTGATCACACATGAACTATTATCGAATGTCAATAGTAATATATTCTCGCAGAGAGAACATATATTTGCAACAACGATGGAGTCAGGAAAGTTTACATGGACAGTAGTTGCTGCAGCTAAATTGTTGATTTCCGAGTATAAAGCAAATGAAATGCTATATAACAGTAACCACCCCGATTATAAAAACCGGAATAAGCGTGTAGCATCGCATAGTCAAATTTCAGAGACTTTTAGTGGTATTCCTGAAGGTTGTTCAACTATTGATGCGAGGATGTTAATTGATTTTTATGTAAATCCGTAGCAGAAAAGATATGAATGAACGGTTTTCAGCCTTTCTAGTTTGTTGCTTCTTTAATATTAAACATACTGTTATTACTGAAATAATACATTCATCAATAGCATAATACTGCTGTTCATTCATTTTGTAACAATTAAAAATGATCATATATATATATATATATATATATATATATATATATATATATTAGCGTAACACTGACTGCAAGCAGGAGTGCTCCATTATGATCATAGGGAAGAGGACGAGTCCACGCCGAACGTTTGAACACGCGCACATCTAATTATAACACTCTCCAGCACCAACACTCCATAACATTAATTAACTGAGTGAACAAAGAGATAAAACCTTCGGTGTCAAAACAGTCAATAGTGCACTTCATAAGTAACAACATTATTTAAGAGGGAGTGATACATAATTCAACGCTAAAAGCATTAATCTATAACTGTAGGTTTTTTGAAGTCAGTTTGCGAAAATTAAACAATAGCAATCCTAGACAATATTTTAGCCAACGTTTTGAACAAAATTGTTTTCAGTGTTAACGAACTTCTGAGGCACAATCTCTGACGCCGGGACCTCGTGCATTTAACAGTGGTGTCCGCAAGTGATCACGCGTAACGAATGAGTAATTCTGGATAAATATTTACCCATAAAGTTGGCCAAAACCAATATCTAGGATTGTCATTGAGTATTTTATCCACATTGACTTTGAAAAAAACGTAGAAATCAATTAATGTTTTCAGCGTTTATTTATCTACCACGCACTCTTAAGCCATTATTTAAACAAATATTTAGCATTAAATTCAGTACAATATCAGTAATGAAAGATGATACAATACAAAAATACACTTACAGATTAAGACTGACATCAAAACAAAATAAATATAAATTTCTTTTAGAAGCAGGCTAATCAACGTATGCAATTAAAGAGAAATAAAACAATCAGTAGCTTCGTTACAATTTCGTTACGCAGTATCGCTACAGTAATTAAAAAATAATAATAATGGCGTTAATCTCAACTTTCATTCAGACTGTGCAGTAGAACACACATTTAGGCTACGTCGAAATACCAATATGGCGAATAAAATACATGACAAACACGCTGGAACGCATTTCAAACGACAGATAAGCGACCGTTTTAAGCTGACAAAGTAAAGCAATAATAATAATCACGGTGATCTTTAGTTACTAAAAAAAAGTCGTATATACGAATTAATTCCTTGTAATTGAGCAGCCATACTTGGTCTCGCTGTTGTTTTTCTGTAACAGATTAAGACAATGCTTCCCTGGTCGAAATTTTTTTGCGATAGTTACTTTTTATTTTTTTATTTTTAACGAGATCAGGAAGCGTTTTACCATATGCAAGTCACTAACTCAGCCAATGTTTTCAAAACACGCAAACTTCATATGGAATATATTAAATCACTAGAGTTGAAATGCGTCCATTTGTCTATGAATACAATTTATTAATCTTTACCTCTCATTTAATACTTTCTTTTAACTTTTACAAAACATAAAACAATATAATTATTGCTTCTCTAAACAACCTCTTTATAGAATCCATTTACTTGACGGTTTTGATTGAAATTGTTTTCGACGTTACAGATAATTTTGTTCAAGGCGGTAAAATTGCTTTGATTAATAAGTAGAGCCACGATTTTATGGCGAAAAGATTTTTGCAACATTTGGTTTCGATGCGTCATGTGCACACCTGCAGCTCTGCTACATTGTTTGTGGTTGGATGATTTTACTCTCACTGGCCTTGGCAAATTGTAGACGTACAGACTCACAATAATCTTATTCTGATTGGTGCAGTCAAATGAGAAACCTGTCTGAACAAAGACACGCTGCCAATAACCTTGAAACAGAACTGCCGGTGTGCACGTGAGACACTGAAACAAAGTGGGGCAAAAATCTTTTCGCGACAAAATCGTGGTCCTACTAATAAGGCAATAATCAATAATTTCGTTAGATACATTATTACCTAAAAACATTGTATATATTATCTTAAAAAAAAATAGTCAACATGGTGAAAACCATTTTAAAAATTCTGCCAAATGATTTCTGAAATATCTGCTCTTATTTAGGATTAAATAATATTTAACGTGAAGATATACTAGGAATAAGAGAGCGTTACCTTTACAGCGTTCTAGAGGAAAAAATCGTAACAGGCAGTTTTCCTACAATGTAATTTCAAAGTCAAAACGTTCATGTTTTTAGTTTACACACCACCCGAAAACAAATCTCCATAATGCAACGAAATAATTCACAGTAAAATTACATACAACGGGCTAGGGCTTTAAATATATAAAAACACAAAACAAAATATTTTGTACTAAAAAAAATCGAAAATGTAGCAAAAATATTTTAAATTTTAGAGTTTTATAAAAAATACTAAACATTTTCGTATGGGATTTTAGGTACGTGAAGCCAGTAGCCTGTCACATGTTATTTCACTGTGAACTGTTTCGTTTCATTATGTTGATTTTTTTAACTTTGTAAGGCCATAATGGGAAAACTGACTAAGCTATTTTTTACAAGAGGATAATGTACTCCGAAGCGACGTCTACAAAAGTAACATTGTTTTATTCATACATAAAATTATGATTATTTTCACTCCGGCTAATACTAATATTTTGCGCTGGACTGGATCATATAGGGATACAAACAATCTACACAACAAAGCTGACGAATGATGTTATACTTTATTATGTATAAGGTATGCAGATAGCGAGGCCTGAGACGAAACCCGTGGCTCACAGACTCAGTAGTGGAAGCAACCATGGCATATTGCAAGGAACCTTCATATCATCCACAGAAGACTGATGTGTCAAAAGTTACTTATGAGCCACCAGAACCTTAAAATGCTATAAATAAAACATAGTGCTAGACCAATGAACGTAATTGTGAAACTATATTAAAACTGAACGCAAATATTAGTTACTTCTGTTGATAAAAGTTTCATATTAATTACATTTGTGGTATTGTGAACATATGTTGTTTCGTTGTGTTTACTATTTTTTTCCTAGGTGAATAAGCAAAATTATTATTAAATTTGTCTCTTATGCGTTAACCTAGATTTGTCGTCTGTGTTTTATATATAACATTACAGTCCCTGTTTGTCTTGTCCCCAATGTTATACAGTTATATAAGCATTTTCGCACGAACCTAGTTTTCTTTTTATTGTATTTGTTGGTTCTAATTTAGGTTGTTGTGATATCTTTCTGGTAACACTAATTTGTGGTTTTCTGCGAATCCGCAACAATCCGTCACAATGTTGCACGTTCATGAAAATTATTCACTTTGCAACACAACCCTATGCCATAAAGCATTCGAAGATCACAAAATCAAAATTATGTTCATTCTTTTTTAGGCTAATAGTTACATGTCCTTATTCCTGTAAACTTCCAAAGTCTACATCCGTGTCCATCCCCTTTATTCGCTTATTTCCCTCGCACAGTCATATTTGGCCATGTGGCGCGTAGGTATTCCCTGCTCGGGGTTGCAGCTGCCGCCTTTGATCTCGAGGCTACGAGGCGGAGAGGTCAGATTGCCCACGCCTGCTCTGGTCGTAGGACGTAACTCTCTGCGGCAGGGCTGGCTCGTGACGGCCGAAGACGCCAAAGAGCTTCATGGAAATATACGGCTTCACGTCAGCGAATAGCTCCACTGAGATTGTCGGCCGACGAGAATTTTTTTTTTTTTTTTTTTTTTTTTTCAATTTATTCAGTTGCAAACGAGGTTCCGCGTGGAGAGGGGTAGCGGGTAGGTAGGCGCCGACATGAGAAAAATAACATCTCTTCGGCGGCTTGCGAGAAGTGTTGTCTATCTTGGTAGCTGACATCCGGTTTTGAACGTTAAGAGTGCGTGATGGATAAATAAACGCTGAAAACGTCAAATGATTTCTAAGCTTTTTTTCGAAGCCAATATGGATAAATACTCAAATCTTAGATAATGATATTTGCCAACTTTATGAGTAAATATTTATCCAGAATTACTAATTCTTTACGCGTGATCTCTTGCGCCGCAGTTAAATGCACGAGGTTCCGGCGTCAGAGATTGTGCCTCAGAAGTTCGAAACACTGGAAACAATTTTGTTTTAAACGTTGGCTAAAACTATTGTCTAGGACTGCTACTGTTTAATTTTCGCAAATTGGCTTCGAGAAACCTACAGTTATAGATTAATGCTTTTAGCGTTGAATTGTATACCGCGTCCTCTTAAGGGCGTTTAAGTGCGTTAAAACTATATTTTTATATTATCATGAAATATTGCTTGTTTTGTAGACGGTACTTGTCAGTACAGTTTCCACGTTCGAAACAATATTCCAGCTTGCATAGTTTTCTCATAACGCTGCATCAAAGTCAAAATCTGCACGTTACGCTGCCATGAAAATAGTGAAAACCAATAGCCATACTTGAATGAAATAATTCACGGTGAAATAACATGCCACATGCAACGTAACTAAATACTTATAAAACCACAATATTATAGTTTGAATCTTTAAAATAATCGCACAATTAGAGGACAAGAGTGGCAAATTCAGAATTTTTTTATAAAAACAATGTGGGTCTTTCAACGTAGCCCATGGTATGTTATTTCACAGTAAATTATTTCGTTTAAGTAAGTCAGCTTATTTTAAATATTTGCATGGCAGCGTAACATGCCAATTTTGACTTTGACGCAACGTTACGAGCAAACTAAGGGAGCTAAAAGAAAGAAAAAAGTAACTAGGCTTTCAAAAGTACTTACTTTACCCTGATCCACATATATACTGGTGGAAGCTCTGTAATCAGTTCAGTATTGATTGTGTAGAGAATTTTTGCTACCTGTTTATCAAAGTTTTGGCAACTAAAAATATTAACTGGTGCGGGATTGTGTTTATTGCTATAAATGTCATGTTTGGGAATCATAATGTTCTATTTGTCTGCCTTTCTCTCCTGACGTTTAAACAGCATACGTAGCTAAATACTGAATCTACTACATAAAATACGTTGACAATTTCCACAGAGGTTTTGTGTAACAGCCAAAATGAGGGACGACTGCAAAATCAAGAAATTTCAGCTAATACCTATATTCCAAATACAGTAAAATTACAGCAGATTGAAATTTGACGAAAGATAGTACTAGTTCATACCATATTTAAAACACATATAATGAAAATGCAACGAATTTTTGTATAATGTTACTAAATTATTTTCGTACGTCTATAAAATATTACTTTATGCTTATATTTCTTACAAAGTCCTTACAAATATCAAAATTAAATTTAAATACATATATTTAAAATATCTGCGATGACAGTTGCAAACTGAATAATAGAATGTGTTATGTTAACATTTGTTGAGTTGGATATTTTATGTTAGTAACAGTCTGCATATAAACAATGCGCATGTAGTAATAATGAATATTCGAGTAGCGAAGACTTATTCTATTTGTTTTTGATTTACGTATGTAAATTTGCTTTAATTTTTACATTTTGTCCTTTTTCGAACATCTTTCAAGTTGAAGCTACCCAGCACGAAATAACTGCAATATTATCACCTGTAAAATAATGCTTTGCAAACTTTTTATCATAAACTAACACGCCAACCAGGAAAGTTCTGACTATTTTAAATATCTGTAAATTCAGAACATTTCAAGTTACTTGTTTTCTACGCAATAAAACTCTAAAATAAATCTCAACTTTCACATTGCCGTATACGGGAAAACATTTGTTGAAGCCGTCTTTGCTAGTTCATAAACTCGCCATTAGATGTCAGCCACTTTGCGCCACAGCACGAATAAAAAAAATTAACCAAAAATTAAAAAAAGGAAAAGAAGTTATTTACATTGTACATGCAAAAGAAAATCAACGGACTTATGCAGTAAATGTACACTACTAAAGAAGGTAAATATTCTTAAACAATTGTAGATAGTAGTGGAACAAGTGCATATCAATAAAAATATAAATATTTGTACGTACTCTAACAAACTGATTTACAATGTTACGTATATATTACACCGAACCTAATTCATGACAACTGTCTCTTCGGCGGGGGTTGTAATCACACCACTACACCTTACAATGATGGTTTAACACGTTAACAAATATACTGCTGAGGGTTCCTGAGTAAAGTTATTTCTCAAACAAACGTAATTTTTAACTTTCCACTGAACTTTTCTTTCTAAGGCACGCCGAAAATTCTGCGTGTGTCGTACAAAAAATTGTCCTAACGTTATCGTGGACTTTCGCTTTCGTGTAAGTGGATATTGCTGTATGATGTAGAAATTTTACAGTTCATGCAAGGGAAAAATAATCTCTCACGTCAGT
>PNEQ01041239.1:25374-43011 GCA_003012365.1 Medauroidea extradentata
AGGGAATAAGCCAAGTCACGCACCGTAACATTAAATAAACGGAAGACGACAATATTTAGCAATACTGAATTCCTAAAAATTAATTACGGTAATAAGCAATTTTCAAAGGAATTGTTAGTCCTACTCTAATTTGTTTAAGAAAAAATTATGGATCTGTAATAGTATGGTTGGGGTTTGTTATATAATGTGTCGCGTGTTTACATACTAACTCACTGGACGCTTGCGCACAACGAATCTTCGAGGTACGCGGTGTCAATGCTGATAGGCCATGTAATATTATTTAAGATACGTTTACTGTTCACATAATAATAACTTAAGTTGTTGATAGTTGGAATTAATCTTCCAAGCTAGTGCGCTTTAGTACACTCATTTTATGGGCATGCATGATAGTTGTACACATATTTCAATATTATTTTTCTTAATACGAACCGAACATCGATATCGAAGACTCGGTATACAGCGTTTAAACACTGATGTTCATTTATTTGTACACTGATGTACACTATTTTTTCGTATAAATAAATCCCTCGTATCAGAAATTTTGTTATGGAAATAAGCAGGCCACCTGTAGTGGAAAGTAGAAGTCTTGAATGTGGCAACGCTGTATCGGGGGACTTGTGCCGGTAGCTCATTGGCTGCCTAAGTCTGTATATACATGTACACGTCACTAAAGCTGCACCTAGACGCGCTACAGAGGCTAGGACAGCCAAGCTATATATGTATGTTTATTTATATATTTGCGGACTATATTTAGATAAACCTTCTTACATTTAGGTATTGTATGACTGAATAAAGGTTCGAATTCTATCGAATATTTTCCATTGAAAACCCTTGAGTTTTTTGCAATAATTTGAAAAATAAGTTCCGAGCATGGCCTTTCTTTCAGTGCAAACCACTGGAGGTAATGCTTGTCGACGACCCGGTCTATTTAAGTTCATATATGTGCGAACAAGTCTTGGAAGTTGTTTTGTCTTTCCAGCAAGTGGAACATCTGAATTATGGAGAGAGAATTCTACTGTAGTGTACCTGTAATAATACACCGGAAGTATAAGAAAGTATGTTATCCTCGCCAGGTCAGGGAATAATATTCACTCACACTTGTAACTAACTGGGTAACATGAACATTTTTCAGAATATATACATTGCCATTGATGATAAGTTGGGCTTTGTTCAGTGCATATTTGAAACAATGCATACGTTTCATCACTATACAATGAACAATTAACATTGTAGGAAAACAAATACTGAGGTTTTATGAATGACAAACTTTCGTGATTGTTTAGAAATATGTCGCAACAAACAACACACTATTTTAAAAATATACACGACAGCTGTAGTGTTTGCATTATGTAAGTTGTTGTCCATTAATAACAGCTTCCTCACAAAAGTAAAGAACGAGAATTAAATTAATTTAACAATCAAATGATGATTAAATTTATTGATACGTGTTTAACGACAGAAATTTAATCAATAAGGGAAAAACTTGGTTTACAAATTAATTGAACTGAATAACAATGTCTTAATGGTTTTATCTGGGATTATAAACTGACACTTTGAACGGGACACATTTGCTTTCTCCAGGTGTGAAATTACTGTCTGAAAACTACAAAAGTAATTTATTTGCATATCAGATAAACCTATATACAGCGAGGCAGAATTGAAAAAATTAAATAAAAGCGTGTGACGTTTGAAAAGGTATTAATACTCTCTGATCGCAGAGTGGCTTTGTAAAATAACCGGGCCAGTTATAAGTACTTGCAGCTTCCAAATTTCACTGTCGCAATTCGCCACCAGTTATTCAGCTATTCTCCTTAATTTGAGTGAAGCATTCATATTCGCACAAGAGTTTACTATGCTCTGAGCGCATTTCAGGGACGCTAGGATAAAATAAATGTCAGTTTGGCGGAAAATCTTCATCGTGATATTTACTACAGAAATGCCACAAAGAACGGTTTTCCTTTCTTCTGGGAACACCACGGGAACTGCTAACTTCTTTCCCCGCCTTTGTATCAGGCTTTCTTCTGTAATCCCAAGCTCCAATGAACGCGAGACATGAAAGGCGATGGGTTGTTCGTGGACTCGGTTACCAAATGGACATCACTGAGGAAAGCAGACAGAAGATGTGTGGCCAGGGGGAAACACTTTTTTTCTACTCTTGTATAACTCTTGCAGACACCGTTTTTCTTATCTTCTTTTTCAGTAGAAGAAGAAATTCATCTAAAACAATTCTACCAGCGCTTGTTCGAAAATAAAATAAAATGCTTTTGTACCTATGAATAGATAATGTTTACCATTTAACAAATAAACATTTTAAAAAAAGTTTGTCTTAATAGTTAAAATTTAAAACAGAGCAATTAGAAGTTTAGATACTTTTTACTCATTTGCAACTAAACCGCCTTGAAAACTTTACGTTGGTACATAGACCTATACATTTCCGTGGCCTTTTTTTTTTTTTTTTTTTTTTTTGCTTTGGAGATACTATGTTACAATATTTTTTATGCCAAATAATATCATTACGTTACATGAGAAAAAAGAGCTCTATTTATTAAAACTTAACATTATTACTTATGAAAATGGTTAAATAGTTTTTTAAAATTAATATTTCAAATTTTTCCTTACTCATGTTTTCAGATTACTTTGCAGTACAACACAAGTCGGTTTAGGCAATTCACGGTAATTATTAAGCGTAATTTCAGGAATAATTAAATACTTAAATGTGATGCTATATTATACGTTTGTTATGGTGAGCATTAAAAATTTGCGTGTAACAGTGTCTAATATAAAAAACGCTGTAAAGCATTAAAACATCCTCGTTTTTAGTGTGGACAGCTTGTACAACGAATTAATGCATTTTACACCGCACAGTCACTCAATCATATTACGCATGTAGAGCAAAATAACAAAAAAAAAAAAAATACATCTCTTCTTTAATAAATCGAATTTTCGTAAGACTGCAATTGTAAAAGGGAACAGGTGGGCTTTTGAAAAGCAAAAGAGAAATGTTAGCCTTTTATTGACTATATGTATACAGAGGATGTTTGAAAATGTTTGTGTTGAGTGAAGAGCAACAAATGCTATTCTTTTCCAATTGCAGTGTCAGTGGCAATAGCAGACAATACTACATAATGGAGTTTGACTGATTCGGGAACAAGAACATGGGTATAGCAGCCGGCGATGACATTATTGCTCCCGGCTGCCATATTGGATTTGGATGACATTTGTAGCTATCTTAGATGACTTTGACCTTATGGTTAAAAATGTGTAAAATTTGAAGGATTTGCAAAAATGAAAGAAAATTATAAAATAAACACTAACCTATAAATTTCCGAAAAATCTTAATATCCGTTAAAGTAATTTGCTCGACTACTTGCCATCATCAGTGACAACCTCGGCGGCCATTTTGTTTTATAATTACTTCTGCTCGAATATTATGACCATGAAATCGGTCGACAGTTTTTTTCGGTGATTACATTCTGAAAATGTTTCATACTCACTTCATATCCCCCATCACCAACGCTGAAAACTTAGTGGTAAAGCTGTAACCAAAATATTTTTGCTTCACGTGGTAAAAGCCATGTTTATGTTATTCATTTGCACATAAGCGAAAATTTTGAATTTCTGCAAGTTTGTTTATGTGAAGCCGATCATAAGACTTATAGAATTTTTGTGGAGGTCGCCATATTAAATGTTTTCACACGGATGCGGCCACAAGGAATTTTTTGCAATTGGTAGGGAAAGTCGATCGTCGACTGCAATACATACATTTTTTTCAGCCAAACATGTATTCGTAAACTTGAAGGAATAAATTCTGACGATAAAGCACACACACACTTTTTTACAACTGGCTATATGTATAAGTCACAGTGTATTCCCAATGTCAGATTAGCAAACCCTCTAAAAACAAAGATACTAAGATAGAAAATATTAACAAATTACTTAAACTAAACTTTATTTAACGAAATACGTCTTCTGTTTAGAAAAACCTACAATCGGGGTAGCCTTGAATTACACATCTGTCTTGACAATCGATAACAAAATAAACATATTTTTTGACACTTTAGTAAAGATACGTACCAATGTGTAAGATTTTTACCATTGAAATCTTTTAATCATATCGCACCTCCAGATCAATAGGGGCACATCTCAGAATTGGGTCGTTTTGAGTTAGGCCACTATTGTACTGCATCTTGCAATTGTCTTTCTGATGGTAATATCAACACTTATTTAACATTTTAGAATTGTATTTTCCGAGTTGATTCCTTATCATTGTAATATAAATTTACACTTCTATGATGAAAATATTACAATTATCATAACATGACAGTATTGGCAACTCTAAATCATGTATATTTCCAACATGAAATGTCGTATTAAAGTTAAAGTGAAAGTTATTGACACACAAAATTGTTTTTTTCCACGAAAACTTCAATTGCTAATATCTCGGAACAATATTTTTTGTGTTGTGCCCTTATAGATTTAGAGGTGCGATATGTCATACAAAATAAGTAAGTTACACGAAATTTAAATATGGCAGGAAAAAATGTGTGTGTAAATGTGTCCAATCACAATTTATCAAAGCAACAGCCTTGAAATTAAAGATGGGAAACAGGATGCTGTGTTGGCTTGCAGACCTACCAGGTGGGAAAGGGGGAGGGAGAATAGACACAAACAGATAAATTTTAGTTGCCGAGTTGCAGAAGAGGACAGGTGTTGGCGCGCTAACTTAGCAGAAGAAGGAGGAGGTTGGATAATGTGCTCTTTAAGTTATATTTGGTAGACATGGAGGGGATGGAAAGTTAGTTTTTAGGTTAAACTGTGTTTGTTGGCGGTATGTAATCGAAGGTGTAAAGTTTCTTGTACCTTTCACGCGTGAAAGGTACAAGAAACTGGACACCTTCGATTAGTTTTTAGGCTTAATGTGTCAAGGTCATGGCATACTTGGTGTCATGTGTATTGAACAGTGTGTAAAGGATGTTTCTGAATTATTGGTCTTCTATAGAAAGAAAAATAAGTTTCCTTCTGACAAAATATTTAAATAAATCTAAGACGGTTCGCTTTTACGTGGGGGACAATACATACCAGTCCAGTAAAAATTATTAATTGGAACAGCTATGGTGATATCCACATAAAACAATTGTTTAAATTTAATATGACTGACCACGTATGCACAATTTATACTTTGTGGCATCCATGGGAAAGCAGTTTATCTGCAAAAAAATTAATTTCCTCCTTATGTAAGTATTCAGCATTTCTGTGCAAACAATGGCAACCATGCACTATGGCCGCCTACACATTAAAAAATCACAGAAATTCAAGATGACTGCCACCTCAAAAACACATGTTGAAACACAAATCGGCCGCCTTTGTGTAAATAAAAAAAACAGTTAAATAACAAGTATAATTGCCATCACGTGAAAACACTAGTAAATTATTTCCGTCTCCGAGTAAAAAGAAGTCAGTGACTTAAATATGTCTACCTCCACATTAAAACACTTGCAAAAGTACAATGAGGGGCTCTCTATAAATACACTTAGAAAATTCAATATGTTCGCCTTCATATAAAAACAACAGAATAAATGAGTGAGAGCGAGAGAGATTTTGGTCAGCGTTTAACGTCGAGGTCTTTAGCGCTGGGCTGGAATTAAGGGCGGAGGAAACCGGAGATTCCAGAGAAAATGCACCGACCAAATTCCCGAGAAAACCCGCTGACCAACGGAATCGTCCGGCACGATTCCCACATGCGAAAATCCGGAGACCGACCCCGCCGGGAGTCGAACCCGGATCGTCTTGGTGGGAGGAGGAACAAATGAATAAAGGCGGTAGAAACAGGTACTGGGTAAGTCAGAGAAGGTGCTTTGCGAGGAGGAGAGGAATGTGCGTGAAGAGGTGACGATGTGTGGCAGACAGGGAGAGACTGTGTCAAGGATAGCATTTTCTCCCTGATCAGCTTACAGTACAAAAACAAATGACAGCCAAGCAGGAGTAATTAAAAAAAAATTGGATTTATTTCTACATGTTCAGTGTCAAGGTCACGCATGATGGCAGCCAAGATAATACAAATCTAAAATAGGGACTGGGGCATTAACGTAATCGCCGGCTTCTAGCTCTTTTCCTCCATTGCTTTGTCTTGCGCCCAAAAACGTTCTCCCAACCCACGCCACATTGATTCCCAAACGAATTATCAAACAAGTTCTACAAAGTGATATCGCGCATAGATTTATTGAGGGGAGACAGCAGTTGTGCTTCGGAGCCGTAAAACCTGCCGAGTTAGAGCGATTAAGTCATAAATTGAAGCCTTTTAGGTTTTAAATTCCATTTTTAAAATATAACTGCTTCTTTCTATCCGCTGCCAACATAACTGAAAACAAACATTCAACTTTTACGTTAAAAAAAACACGTATTAACGGAGAGTTATATTTTGGAATGTATATACAGTATAACACGTATTTAGGTGTAGACTGTACGTTTGTTTAAAGCAACAACAAGGATCTTCTTTATGCTCTTCTGAAATTCTTTCGCCAAACGTAAAATAAAAATTTCCGTGCCTCGACAAGTAAATGTTTTATCTCGTTAAAGTTACGGAGTGTAAGTGTATTTTATATGTACACCAAATATTGCCTTTAAGCGTAAAACACACTTAAAACCAAATATACCATTACAGCGAGCACAAATGTTTACATTACACTTCTAATACGATTCTGAAATTCGGACATTTTTGTTCTTCAAACGTTACCAAATTAATTGTGATGGTTTCGCTGACTTAGAACACATGATCTTTAAGGGAAAGAGACTGTTTTTTTCCAAGACTTTCTTTTAATATGGCTAAATAAAAGACAATCAATCAGTGGCTGTTAGCCTGATGCAGCGTATAATCACGGTAGGTATGGGTTTAAGGGGGACTGATCCCGGTCACATCGGTTTTACGGTTTTTCCTATAAATCAGGGAATAGACACTTTTTTTTAAATTTTTTCACGCTGACAAGGCATACTTTATAGTTTCATTCACTTTTTGGAATCCATATGTCATTGTTTCTGTTAATTTTGTGGCCTCTGTAGTCGCTCCCGTAAAAAAAAGCAATTTTTCTTTTTCAGCTGTTTCCCGTTGCAAAATAATGAACATATTATGGTTCCAGCAATTACAGAAAATCGAATAAGTTTGTATCTATGCCTTGTCGTGACAAAAATTGGGACAGAAGTTATCGAGAAGAAACAGATAAGTCCAAGGTGGTAGGGATCAGTACCCTTAAGGTGGCCGCCTGTCCATGCTGCCGAACTGTGTGCACAGTTTCGGCCAACATACGTTTATTCGATAATTACTCAATGTGCAGGAGTGACGTCTGCTTGGGAATACCATTAAAAGAACCTTACACGTGTGCATGCCTAAGTCAGGTCATTCGGTAATCTCTGAAGCTTGTTTTTCTCGCGGGAGAAAAAAGCGAAATTTAGTGTATTGCGGTCCATTTTATAAATTAATATATTTGCGCAGAATTTTTACAAAAGGCATATGCGTACCCAATGCAACTTTAACATTACATCATAAAATACGTCCACTGAATGTCTCATAGAGATGAGTTATCGATAGGGCCCGGTAGTTTTCGCGAAAAGATTTTTGCACCACTTTGTTTCAGTGCTTTACGTGCGCACCTGCATCTCTGCTATGTGGTCAGTGATTGGATGCCGTAACACCCAGCGTCTGGAGGTTAAACCCGCAAATCACAGACGTGATGTGTGACAGTTATCAGTGTACTGATTGGCACAGTCTAATGAATAACGACTCTGCACAAAAACACTCTGTCAATAGCCATGAAGTTGAGGTACAGGTGTACACGTAAGGCATTGAAACAAAGTGGGGCAAAAATCTTTGCGCGAAAACTACCGGGCCCTAGTTAACGACGAGAAGTTTGGACGCCAGTTTAGTGACTTGCGCTTAGAGACTAGGACATAGGCGTAGCCTTCGTGCTCTCCCAACCTAAGCGCTCCCGAACTTCTGGGCTTCTAGCGCACAATACTTACACCCAGGCGCTCACTTAACAGGGAAGATGCATTACAAATTTTTTTAATTAATTTCTCCACAACATAAATGCTGTGTTAATTATTTAAAAAAATCGCTATGTAAGAAATAGCGACTGTGTTAACGGTTATTTTAATACCATATTTCTTGACATACTTTAATTTATTTCGATGTGTATATTCTAGGAAACCACCACCTCAAACGTTTCGTCGACAGCGACGGCATCATGAAGCGGAAATAATTATGACAATAGGTTTACATTGCTCATGAGGATATGAGGAGACTTCAGCGCAGCGGCGGAATAAAAATGATTATGAAACGTGGTGAGTACCCCGAAAAAAAATACCCCTCTGGCATACGAACAGCGTCCGCCACGTTTCCCATCTTCCGGAAGCGGAAATTGGGAGCGACTCCACCCTCCATGAATGTAACCAAGGTCGCAGTGTTCTGACCACTACACCATCGTGGTAATTTCAAGGCCATTACAGACGGAACTAGTACCTTAGTAAAAAAATTGTAACTGAGGGAGAAGAGAGGGAGAAATCAGCAATGGCTAGATATGGTGATTTATCGCGGGAAAACTTGACGATTTGCTAGGTATTAACGTACTTCCAGTATGTCGGAAATTTTGTTTATGCTACTGGCTGTCATTTTTTCATCTAATTCTTGCCCTATTTGACAGAACCAATGGGAATTCTGCTAGTGTAATTATTCTGACCCCTTTGTCTTAGAGAAGGTTCTGAATTTATGTAACTTTTTCATTGCTCTTGTTTGTGTTTATTCTTTGGTGTATCAAGAAACAACAAAATGGAGAGAGAAGTAAAACCTTTATATTAAAAAAAACTGCAATTTAAATTTGTGAAACTAATTCAATACTACATACATACATTGAAACCAATTTAAGTACGTACAGTAATATTTGACTGCTGTGATTGGTCTGTTGACACCTACGTCGTGTCGGAGAGTCGTCATCCAGTCGTGTATGCTGCAAGGGTATGTATTTTGACGTCAGAAACTTTCGCGTTAAATCACCATATCTAGTTATGGATGGTCCTCAGAAAGGCACCACCTCGTTACGTATCTAGAGTGAAGCTGGAAAATTACGGAGAACTGATATCTGAGTGGCCGGATCGGAAGTCAAACTCGGGATTTTACGTAACGCAACTTCGGTGATTTCCCACTAGAGACATGCAACACTCGCGTTATTAGTTCGGGACAGACTAGAATTTATTGACATGTGCATCCTTTTAACACAATATGTGATGTCACGTTAGATAGGAAAGGTCCTGGCGATGCGCAGAGGAGAAATTTCCTCCTCCTCCTCCTCCTAATGCCGCTAACCAGTGGAGGTGTGCGCCTCTGCTGATTGGTTGTAACTGCTAGTGGCACACTCAGTAACTGTGCAGTAGATACCACTTCACGTCCGCTGCGCCACCCTCTCAAAACCTTTCCTAGGCTGCGGGACCAGTACATGCGATTGGTCACTCTACCATGGGAGTTTTAATTATTGGCGAAAATGTTCCCGGCTGCAAGCCACGATGTTGCATGCTTATTAAATAAACGTCGAGAGAGCGAACAGGAGCTTGCAGTCTAGCGTGAAGTCAGAAAATAACGTGAATTTTGCATGTATCTAGTCTAGTTACCACTCGTTGAGGCCAGCGGGGGAAAGGGGCATATTGGGGTGGGAAGATTGGTGGGGAGTGAGTCGAGGAAGCGGCGCGGACTCACTTGAAGTAGAGGAAGATCCAGATGGCAATGCTGAGCGCGACTAGCGACATGGAGTAGCCGACCAGGTAGATGGTAGACATCACTACCACGCCCGCATCCACGTCCAAGTTGGCTGGTCTGTCGTTAGGCTTATGACACGCCGAGTAGTCTGAGTAGCTGTTCCACGTGCCATTACTGTGGCACACCCGCGTCGCGTTCTCTGCAATCACAAACATACTTCTCATTACATCCGTCAATACACAAAAAATATACAGTATATAGTCCATGAAACAGCCATATGCTTAGAGACGATGGTATATCGTGAACATGTTTTGTGTCAACGTACACCTGAAAACACTGCAGTTTCTCGCAACATGTATGATTGGGTGATATAGTCTGACACAACGTAGTTGTCTGCAGACCAATAACAGACATCAAATATAATAAAAGCGGAATTCTTATTGACTCAGTGAAATAGCGTAAAAGCTCCTTGTACGAGCGAAAGCCAGTAAACTTTTGGTAAGCAGAATGTACGTTGAAACCCAGCAAACAGTCAAGTTTTCCCGCGATAAACCATCATCTCTAAATATGCTGCAACCCTCAGTTTATTTAAAACTAACATTCTGCTGTGTCAGCGCCAAAGGATCATATTTATACATTCAATACAAATGTCATATCCCCCAAGAATTAAGGTCATGTTACCCATGTTGGTACTGTTTTCCTGACAGTTATTTTTAAGCCTAAGCGAGAGCAGATATCAGAAATATATTTGGTAGTTTTGTTCAAAAAAAGTTTCACCATGGTGGCTAATTTTTTCAAGGTAGTATACAATGGTTTTTGCTAATTGTGTAATTAACGAAATTTTGGTAAGTTAGCTTATTCCTCGAAACCGCATAGCTTCTTGTGTTGAAAATATTAGCTATTAGACCCAATGCAACAACCATTTTAAACAAATCTGATAAAAAGCTTTATGATACCTACTCTCTTTTAAGCTTAAAAAGTAATTATCGGGAAGACAAAAGAAAGAGTGGAGCATTATCCTTAATTCTGGTTTATTGTGATGCAAATCAAAATGTTAAACCTCCCATGAGTAGACATGGTGGAAAATCGCGAGAATCTTTTCTTCCATCGTATTCTCCAAATCAATGTAGCATCCGGCGGCTATATTTGATTGGATGACGGTTGTGTTCATTTACTTACAGACCAATCACAGACGTTCAGTCGTAGCGTAATAGAATTAGCACTGACCCAGTAAAATAGGGACTCACGAATAGCGAACGAAACGTACCAGAAGAAGTCAATACATTACTTTGAGGACTAGCAAACAGTAAACTTTTCCCACTATGAATCATTATCTCTACTAACGAAATTTTTAGAAATTGTCTTCAGAAAATTTCCAGCCTTGTAGGATATGGCATATTGCAGATTCATCGGCGAAATGTTCACATTCACATTTTTACGTGTAATCCAAGCACATTTTAATAACCGTGGATCCAAAACTGTAGCAACTTGTACACTGTATAAACACTTCCTAATCAGTATTGAAATTTTTTAACCCATATAACTGTTAAAAATTAAATAAAGTTTATGATTTTGTGTCTTGTAATTTCGTTTCCTTTTAATGTTGATTTCCTTTAATTTCTTTATTCATTTCCATTTGTTTACTTTTCCGGTATCTTGCAACAACTCCATAGAGTAATCATACAAACATAGAGTCTACCTTTCATTAAATACACAACATTTCTCCTATATTAAATTTTTGATCGCTCTTGAAAGTAATATTTCAGAATGTTATCACAAATCTAATCGGATGTCTGGTTTCTTTTTTCTTTCTGGACGGCGTAGTTTAATATCTCAACTTTCGCAGCTCTCCATCGTTAGTGTCGCAGGCTCGCTCTCCCCAGACACTATGTGAGAACTTGTTGAAGTTTCCTGATAACTATGGTGAGCTGCATATTAGTGGCTTGAAAAACCTTGATCGTCGTAGGCTTGTTCAAATGCTCCACCGTTTTGGAGATGGGGTTGAATTTCCTCGAGGATGTTAGATGGTATTCGTGAAGTCTGTGGAGATTGTGATAAGTTCTTAGTTTTATTAATTTCCAACTTCTCTTTTGTATAGGGCACTTCACATCTTCGAAGTTGATCATGGTGACGCTTGACTATATATATTCTCTAACTCAACAAGATAAAGTAATCTTCCCAACCTTTCAACAACTACCCCATAAAGCCATTGCATAGAAGCAGAATAATTTCGTACCTGCCCTCGTTCACCCAAATTTATTGATGATATTTCTGGATTTTGAGCAAGATTATTATCAGACTTTTGAGGCTCTAACAAATCTAGGTTTTTTCGAATGTTCCGTCCCAAAAATAATTCAGCTGGTGTAGACCCTATGAAACGTGGAGTCGCTCTGAGTCCGAATGATATGGATTGCATTTTCTCCTGTAACGAACCAGAGTAATTGACAATGGCTTTAAGTTTTTGTTTGAAAGTTTGCACATAGCGTTCTGCTAACCCTTTCGTAGCTGGACGACCAGGTGGAATTAATCGCTGACTTATACCTAGGCGACAACAAAATTGCTTAAATTCTTCAGATGTAAATATGGTGGCATTGTCACTTACATGACTCTCAGGCAACCCGTTTCGAGAAAATATTTCTGGCAGCAACTTTACAGATGAAATTGTTGTTGTTGGTGCTGTGCCAGTTATGACAATCTCTGGCCATTTTGATTTGGCATCAACAAGAATGAGGATGTACTGTCCATTAAAGGGTCCTTCATATCCTTCATAATCCACGTGAACAGGTTGCCAATTAGATTCTGGTTCATCCCAAACATGTAATCGTGACTTTTCTGGATTTGATTTCACATCACAACATAATTTGCAACATTTTGCTAGGTTTTAAATATCAGAATCAATATTCTTCCACTAACAAAAACGTCTTGACAATGCCTTCATTTTGATGATACCAGCATGTGTTTCATGTAACTCAATCAGCACTCTTGACTCTAAATATTTGGAAATTACAACTTTTGATCCCTTGAAAATGACTCCAACGTGGAGGCTGTATTATAGGTTACGCTCTTTACCAGACAAAATATTTTCTTTAAGCTTCAGCAGCACCTCATCACGATTAGTTCTTTCTACAATAGATTTATGGTTAACAACACCATTAGAAATGGCATTTACTGTTGCTTCATTCATTTGATCTTCATCTGAACAATTATCTCTTGTATAAGGTAATGGAGCTCTCGAAAGGTAATCTGCATTACTATGTGATCCAGACTTTCGATGTTAAATCTCGTAGTCGAAATTACTCAAAAATGTAGCATAGCAAAGTAGGTGTGATACGGCAGTTGCAGGGAGATTCTTGCTGGGGTTATATATTGTTTGTAGTGCATTGTTGTCTACTATTAGAATGAACTTACGACCATATACGTAGTGAAAAAACTTGTGTAAGGACCAATACACAGCCGTCGCTTCTCTATCCAGTCGAGAATACCATCGTTATGAAGCTACCAGAGATCGCTACACAAAAGGTATGGGGTACTCTTTCCCATTGATAATATGAGCCAAAACTCCTGAAATGCCAATAGGACTGGCATCTGTGGCAAGGGTTAAAGGCATTCCTGGGTCAACGTGTTTTAATACTCTTTCACTGGCTACTTCTTTTTTAATTCTGGTAAATGCTTCTTCACATTCAGTATTCCAATCGAATCTTTTTCTTACAGAGGAGCTGTGTCATCGGTTGTAATAATGTTGCTGATATTGGTTTGAATTTAGAATAATATGTGGCAAGACCTATAAAGCTGCGCACTTCCTCTACGTTCTCTGGACGAGGTGAGTCCATTATTGCCTTTATCTTTTCGGGGGATTTCTTAAGACCTTCAGAACTGATAGTATCACCCAAATACTTGATCTCTTGAGATTTAAAAATGTTTGTTTCAATGGGAGTTTACAATTAGAATTTATTGTTTTTTTGGACATACGCCATTGCTCCTGTTTAGCTGACCAACCCTGTGTTGAATGCCAAAGTACGAAAACGAACAAGAAAAAAACAAATATAAAACACACACAAAAATAAAAAAGCAATCTCAGAGGAATTCTGTCAGTTTTTTTTTTAAATAATTTTTATATTAGACAACAAAGAATTCTACAGATAGAATTCAGTCGACTATCGATACAACACCCAGACACAAAAAACAGACACAAGTATAGAACCAGATTTCCAATATGAAAAAAAGATGGAAATAGACAAAAACAGTGAACAGTGGACAACAAACACAAGACAATAGACAACACAAGTAAAACCAACGAAAAAATGCAACGTTCCGGGGATTGCGATTTATACCCGTCTTCAGGCTGAGACACAGCTGGTCGGAACACCAAGATGAGCAATGGCATATGTCCACAAACCAATAACTTCTAATTTGATCTCTTGCTTGAAAAATTGACATTTATCCTAATTTATGTGCAAATCAATTCTCTCATTCGATCAAGACATCTAATTAAAAAACAAATTCTACATTCACACACTGAAGAACCTTGAATAATGAATAATGATGTCATCGAAATATGAAGATGTTCCTTCTAAGTCAGATAAAGCACTATCAATAACGCGTTGAAACTCATTTGGTGCAGTTTTGATGCCAAAAGCAAGACGGTTCATTAAATACGCCCCCATATGCGTGGGTGTGGTTTGAATTTTTATGCTTTCCTCATTAAGGTGAAGGCATGCCTTACGTATGTCGAGTGTGCAGAAGAACTTTTCTCCTTTCATTTGATCGAATATCTTCTATTCTAGTTATTGGATAGTGGGCATAAGTAAGCTGTGGATTAACATTTGTCTTGTAATCAATGCACAGCCTAAATTCTCCATTTGGTTTCGGAACAACAAGAGGTGATCCCCCAGTCGGAATATTGGGTTTTTGAAATGACACCCTGTTCTTCTAAATCACCGATTTCTTTTTCTACATTCTCTTTTATAGAGTATTGAATTTGACTTGCCTTCATGTACAATAGTTTAAGAGGTAATTTTGTCATTAGAGAACACTTGTAGTTTTACAATATTCCAAATTTTTTCTCAAAAACATCAGAATACTTTGTTATGAACTCATTTTTGATCCTATATATTCCTTTAGTTTGAGGATCAATGTTGATATTATTGATATTAATATTCAGGTGGCGAAGCCAGGTACTCCGTAATATCAAATATCGTAAAATGACAATATGGGAAAGTACAGTCTTTTTGCATTGTTACAGCGGAAGACCTTTTATCAATGGCGTGAACTGGAAACACTAGCAAAATTTGCATTCTCATATCTCTATTTTCTATGGTGTTTATACATTTACGGACTAAATATCTCTTAGGCTAATAGTATTAGAATATGTTTATAAATATTTAAAATTTTAACTCATCAAAATAATACCTAAAAAGCATAACTACATTCTAAAATCATGAATGTATTTCAATTTATAAATAACAGAATATAAAACTAAAACTACTCATAGAGCAATGTGTTACTGTAGAAGGAACAGTGCTCATATCGGCGTGAACTGTAATTAAATAACACGTTTCCTGTTTTTCTTCTGACTTTCCTATATTGTCCTGGTACAATATTTGGTAATATTGCATTTGATGGTGTGTTAAAGATGTATTGTGATTCTACAGATCTGTTACCCTAATATTCAACTGGGATTTCTAGAACTCCTAGTGGCTGGAACTTGTCACCAGTGTATGTACGAAAACTCTCGTTAGTTTGGTTAAACTTCAAGCCTAGATTAAGATTTTCAAAATCGGATTTGCTCATGATACTTACACAGTTTCATCGTTCCCGTACTCGTCGCCAGAATTCTTATAAATTAAATAACATTTATGTTTTTTTCTTGTAATTTCGTTTCCATTTAATATTTAATTAATTTCATTTCTTTATTCTTTTCCAGTTGTTTACTTATCCCGTCTCTAACAACAACTCCATAGAGTAATCATACAAACATAGATTATACCTTTCATTAAATACACAACAATAACCCTTACCATACTTCAGCTTCTAAATAGAGCCAATGATAAGCATTTTTACTGATGACTGGTATCACTAGTATACATTAGACTGTTCCCTAATAATATTAGGGAGCAAAACCATTGATGTACGGGAAACAATTTTACCATTCCTGTTTTCTTAACAATCCTATACATAGGTGTAATGAATTTACAAATAATTTTACAGTGTAGCTACGGCATTTTGATTGGGTGTTAATGTGAAAGAAACTGCTGCTTTTTGGAATTATTTCAAACGAAACATGTAATAAAAAAATACTCTAGACGGACTCCGAAATTGTTTCGTTGAAAATCATAACGAAAACACAACGAAAATAAATTTAATAAGTACATTAACTGTACGTGTACCAAATTTGATAAAATTCTGAAAAGTAACTCTTCTGGTATTTTGTTCGTTCAGAAGTGTTCAAATGCATACCAGTTTGAAAATATAACAAGTAATGCGAAAATACTGAAAAGTTGAGGTCGAATACTAACAAACATCAAATAATTCTAACCTTTTTCAGAAAATAATTTTGATATAAGTTAGTGTGTGTATATTATCTGCGAAGTCTACCATTGTATTGGAGGTGTTTTTTATCGTTTAAATGTGATTATTTTACTTTGATATTGCTTTTAATTACTTATGTAATTTTTCTATGACGAAGTAAGAGTGTGAAAAAGTTGTTAACTAGTTCAGCAGGAGAAAAAAGGTATATTTTGTGTGATCATGTTTTGACGATATAAAATAGCCCAGAAAGACGCCCATAAACGTTATTAATTACTTCGTCTAGAGGGTCATCAACGAGATCATCCATCGTGGGTCTTACACATAACTATGAGTGACTTTATTTTAACTTTCGTAAAGCTAAGCGAAGCCATTTTTGTAGACTTCCAATTTAACCTTCAGAAAGCCGACATCACCAGACAGCCCGTAAAAACTCTGAAAAGCAAAAGGGAAGGATTACGCCGAGCAAATTGTGACAATTGAGGTTTACCTTTAAAGAATCAGTGTTGTTTATTTCTCAGGGTTATGTTTCTTTCCAAATTTTTGTTTTATCTATGTCAGGCTGCTTTATCTATGCCGAGGGTTATTATTGAGTGAGAAGAATATAATATGTTCAAGAAAATGAGTAACTTGCAACTAGTTTTAACTGGGTTGTTATGTCGTTGGAATTAAAGTGAAATGATATATGTTTTAAAACGTTTCCTTATTTTCATTATAAAGTGCATTGTGGGAAGACTGGACGTCGGGGAAGAGAATCTATACCAGATAAGTGAATTGTGAAGATTCTTATTGTTTCTCTAACAACCTTACTTCAGCATTTCGTGTACCTAACTAAAACATATCAGCCTACATTTACTTTATCCTACGGACACCCTGACAGAGAGAGTCTTCTTTTGCTAGATGGAGCCGAGTTACAGCCGTGGCATTTTAATTTATACATGCAGTGGAGATGTTTGCAGTTCTCCTTAGTAAACAAGAGCAGAAACGTTTCAGTGGCAGCCCACAGCGTGGGGCTCGAGTAGGTTGTTCATAAGAGAATACAAGAGTTAGTAGGTACACGATAGGAATATTCGGTATATTGCACAGTCACTACCATGTTTAACACAGCTGGGATTGACGATTTTACCCCTGTAGAACCCGTGCAGGAGGATAGCAATGTAGAATGTGTATCAGTCATTACTGAGACAACAGAATTAACTGTGAATGCCGTAGCTAGCCCTGCATCTCCTGACATGGTGCAGATGCTGTTTCAAAGAGTGGAAGCTATGTTTAAGACACTAGATGAAAGGATGGAGGCTTTAGATAATAAAATAGAAACACAGTCCAGTAACATTGAAGCTCAGTCTATAAAGCTACAGGGGCAGATGCAAGCC
>PNEQ01041240.1:0-19320 GCA_003012365.1 Medauroidea extradentata
GGCCTCATGGCACTTAGGTGCTATTCGTACCAAAAGACCCCAACAACCAATCCCAGCCAAGACCACGCCCCCCTAATGACCCTCTAGGCCAATCAGAGCTCTTGCTGCAGGCAGGGGAGGGGTCGGCCATGCTAAGCTTATGCAGGTTAGGCCGGTTTTGCTCCCAGTTGGGGCAGGATGCCCACGTGGTCCCTACTGACATGAAAATCAAAATATAGTAATAATTTACGTAAAACCACTCCCCACCTGAAATTTATTTATTTATTTACTCATTAGAGTTTAACTTAATCACTTAGAAAACATCTACGAATTGTCGAATATTGTGATGCGAAAGTAAGGAAGTCTACGGTTATTTAGTTTAAAACTACTATTTCTTTCCTCTTTGTATAAAATGACACAGACTTATCACTTACAAACTAGGCTAGTTATACAGTTAATCATACCCTACATTGTCTACATCACACTCGGGGAATGTCATATAACTATCCTGTACATAACAACACATACCTGTACATGATCTGCTAGCCTACATACCGTACATTATATTAGAATCTGAATAAAGCAACAAATATTTTGGTCAACGAACTCTTATAAACACACTCAGATGTAAGTATGAAACACCGAGGCTATTCTTGTCTGCAGACTATAGCCTAGGGCACGTAGTCTCCCTGTGACTGCTATGTACAGTTCAACACGAATACACCGAGAAATATAATACGACTGACGTGATGGCAACAACCATCGACTAGATTCATGACTAGAGTACATTCCATGTTGACTAGAGTACCTCCCCAAGCCAACCAAGTTGACATGGGTAGACAATCAAGTTGACTAGAGGTTCATGACTAGAGTACCTTGCAGGTTGACTAGATTAGCTTCCAAGCTGACAAGATGCTCGTAATAAGAGAATCCTGCCAGCTGACTAGAGCAGTAGAGCGAGCGGGGGTGGAGGAACGACTGACTCACCACTCACAGCAGGTTGAAGCGCCAGAGAGGCGGCGGAGGCGGCGGCAGAGCGACGGGGCGGTGGGGCGGCGGCCAGCCGGGGGCTGGCAGCAGTGTCTGTCAGTCAACAGCTGGGGGCGGCGCTGGGTCGGGCTGGTGGGTGGCTAGATGTTTGCGAAGGTACGCCTGACGACGGAACCTCTTGCCACAGCCGGGGGCGGTGCAGGCGAACTCGCCGTCTGCTGGGGCAGACTCGTCCTTGCGTATGGCGAGGTCTACTGGCCCCGGAGGCGGGCGGGGGCGGTGCCAGCGACGATGTGAGGCCAGGTTGGCGGGACAGTTGAAGACCTTGTCGCACTCCGGACAGCGGTACTCGACGTGGACGATGCGAGAACACCGGTGCTGCGCGAGACCGAAGGCGTCCTCGTACATCTCACGACACAGACGACATATGTAGTCGCCTATGTGGTTCTCTATCTTGGCCAGCTCTGCCTTGGCCTCGTCAGTCACCTCGACGACGTTGAAGGCGGGGTCTATGTCGCCCTTGCGCACGACCAGAGGCGGCTCGTCGGCTCGCAGTTCACGTATGATGGTGCCAGACACGGGAGACGTGTTGTCCTCGTCGAAGGCCAGCCGGCGCACAGCCTTGGTCCTCTTGGGCGTCGCCGGGCCGGTGTTGTTGGTCTTCTTGTCGGGCTGCGGCGGGGGTGGTGACTGTGGTGACGGCGTGGAGGGTGGCGTGATAGGGGTGGATGTCTTCACAGATAAGTCTAGTGGCGGTGGCGTGCCACACACACACGCCGGGTGCTGATAGTAGGCATACTGTTCCATAGCCTCGCGCTTCACCAAGAAGCCGCGCGGCATAGCTGCCCACACGGCGGCTTGCCACCGACTGTCAGCCGCGTCGCGCCTCCGCTACCCCCTCCACCTGGCGGCCAGGCCCCGCCCCCTGGGGTGCGCGCGCACGTGCCGGGGGCGGGGCTCGCTGTGATTGGCCGGCCAGCATTGTAGGCTCAGACACAGCCTCCCCCTGCTGCCCCTCTCCTCACACAGTATGCAGCTTCCACTGGAGCAACACACGCTTCCAGTGCGACAACTCTTGCTGTATTATATTGTTACACTTCATACCATCAGCAGCTGATATATGTACACTTGCATATACGTTACGAGTCCTCGACTGGCGCTTGGACGGCGTTGCAGCGTATCACGCGTATTATTTTTTACACGAAACCACTTAACTTATTCATATTATGTTTATCTACGAAAATAACACACACTTAAAACTATTCTTATATGTTTTCAAAAATTCAGCTCGCTTGTTACAAACATGATTTGCGGACCTCTTAAAATGGCTACAAATGGATTAATTTTATTCCGGAAATATTACCTGAATTCGTAAAGTGCAAAACGAGAGGCATGCGTTTGGTATTTACTTTATACTATTAAAAAATAAAATGTTGCGGTCACCGCTTAAAGTCCCGTAGGAAGACGACTATAAGGCAAACCTTGCACGGCAGTTTGGCGCTGCGAATAGAGGCGATATGCTTCTCGTCAAGCCAGGGACACTGGCTCTTATCGCTATACGTTGTTTCCACGCGTCTAAAGTGGACATTCCACACCGGCGAAGACTTTGGCCTATGTCAAGTATAAATAACACGTCAGTGGATGTTCTTAGTCTCTCACTAAGTCACATGTGGTATGACCGCTAGATTTTGACAGTTTTTTGTATAAAACTACACTTCTGCTACACATCACGCCAGAGAACTGACATATTTGAGGGGACAACTCGCTGTTGCACCAAGGGGGAGGGGGAGACACTTGGACCATGAGCCCCTTAAGGCGCGAAGTTTGTATTGTTTGTAGCGAAGTATATTAATAGTACAGTTCAGTAGAGTAGCCTACATGTAGAGTAGCTGTGTATTGACAGGTTACAGCAAGCAAAGTGTATATTCACGTGTAGTAGAACCGATATAGCCTAGGCTTACTGTAACGTTGGCCTATATGAGCTTTGTCGAGATCCAGCTGTGTATAGGCCCTAATGTATTATATATTATGTCTTACTTGCTAAAGATTTTAAATGACATGTCTAGGAATGAGTGACGATCGTGGTCTTCAAGTAGTCCAAAACCACTTTATGTGTTTTCAGTATATCATATAGTCTGGTGGTGGTACTCCATCTCATAGTAGTGCGAGAAATGTGTTACACAAGAGCAACATACGCAGTAAAATAAAATAAAAAATACTCTACTACAAAACAAGCTAACTTTGTCGCAAAGTTAAGTTATTTAACTTGCGGCAAAGAAATATTCTCTTACAGCAAAGTCAATATAAAAAACTTATGATTTGTGTTATAATTTGCCTTAAAAAAGTTTTCTTTGAAGATGATTTAAGTTTCTTTGTAGCAAAGGTAATTTTTTTTTTCAATGTAAAGCTTGGGTAAAAAAATATTACGACTATCTTCACGTCAAATAATTCAAACATAGTTTTTTGTTAGCATTCCTGTAACTTTGCATGGGTTCATATAAAAAAACATTTTGCTGAGGCAACGAAATTGATTTGACTGTACAAGTTGCTGTTGTGTGAGACGTTAGTCGCACTACTGTGTGCCAGAATACCACTCAATACGTAATGTACCGAGAGCTTATACCATAATCAGATGTAAGTAAATTTCGCAGATACATTCCAGGTCACGTTGAACGCCAATTATGTATACTTCATTGTCATGTCTGTGACTTGCTGGCGGTTGTTCGAAACGCGTTTGACTACTGCAAGCCAGTAGTAAATAAAGAAATAACGCTAAGTGCTATCGCTTGCTACCTGCTTGTACGGTTATAAGCCTATAGATAATCGATTGTGGCCAGTGGGTAGGACTGGCAAGTCTAGGCTGCTGCCAGATGAATTCGCGAAATTGACGTAGGCCCTACCTCTACCTATAATGCGCCCGCCAGACTGCACATGCATCTTCAGTCCAGTCGTGACATTTCAACTTCGCTGCACTTCTCAGTTATTTCTACGTGCGACTGGCTGGTTTGTATCGAAATGAGATGAACTTGTCATCTCCTGAGGTCTTAATATTTCGTTGATAATTCTAGAAACCACCGGGACGGGCATTTTTACCCGGCAATTTTAAGCGGGACAATTCTGTAGTCCGATGGTAGATAGTGCAACATGACCAGGCCATATTAATTATTGTAGTTGGTTTAGAGTGGTTGATGCGACTGCATAAGACAGACTGACAGTTACAATGTGCCTGAGACCAGTTACTACTGTCATATAAGAACATAACTCGTGGCAGTATCGCATCCAGACAGGAAGACACAGATATATAGCATAGGGACACAATATCACGGCTGAAATACAGGAAACCATCTCCTTACAACTGCACGAACTTCAACTAGAGTGGAAGCTCATCAGCTGAGCTGTGGAGAACAAAGTCTCGCGGAGGACAGAGAACAACATAACAAAACTTAGCTTCAGACAGGCGCAGGGCCGGTGCTAACTTGGTGTCCTGGGCGAAACATAAGTATTCCCCTTGTTTTACAACCGACACTTCTTCCTCTTCACATTCTAACTAAACACTCGGTTACACAGTAAACAAAACTCCTACTTTTACAAACAACAGCTTGTAAACTGATGTGAAAACATTGATCAGTACAGGCAGTACAATAAGAATGTCGCGGGTTGTACATTGTCCAGTATTTGTGTGGACTACTGGGATATATTTTATTGGCAGAGTGTTTGATTTGAAACAATGTAACTATGGGCGACCTGTCACATTCTACCTAATATTTTGTATTGCTACAAAAAATGATGTTGAAAACTCGTCAAAATTGTTTGTGACACTTCAAATAATCGTTTTTAAATGAATAAGTAGGCTTAGTTGTTTGCCAATTTACAGTTATTACTTGTAATTATACAGACATGTTTGTAAATATATACAGAGAAGGTTGTACATTTAGGCTACAACCACGTTCTGTGAACTTTACAATACTTTTATAAAATTTACAAAAAATTTTTGGGAAACTAGATCCCAAATTTTTTTTTTGTGAAAATACAAAATTTTCTTCGTTGTGTACCCTTGATTTGTTTTGTTTATAGTTTAAAAATGCTTGAAAACAGCTTGCATTTATATCTTTATGCTTGACAGCCATTGACTTTCTGCGGTAAAGTATGTTAAATGTAGCTACCGTCCTCGGTATGTTGGATACCTACTAAGGATAATTCTACTACAGGTTAGAAAGATCAATGTTATAAGTTTGGCACAGGGAACATTTCTGCCACTTGAGCGCTGGTATTGCTAGTGCACCAAACTGGCCAATCATAGAGCTTTCCTGAATTTTAAGTTACATTAAGTTAATAATTTGAAACGCGATATTGTTTTTTTTTTTAGTTTAAAATTAAATTAAATTACTATTATAATTTCCAAGTTTATTTAAATTTAATTTTACAACGGTTTCGTATTTATCTGGTACATTAGCGATTGAAGCGAAACTAGTGGTGGAAAGGTTCCCTGAGCCAAGCTCTCCATAAGAAAACGTATTTTCTTTCTAACCTGTAATAGAATTAACCTTATTCCAACGTATTCCAGTTGGCCTGGTGACATCTGCAGTACGGCACTTGTAAGACTCTCAACATACTAACTAACATTGACGCAGTGAGGTATCAGTGAGGATGAACTTGCAGAATGTAGGGCGAGTACTGAACCCTGTGATGTTGAACACTGAGTGCAGCGCGCGGCCATGTTCTGTTGATGAACACTGGACACAGACTGTGAAGTTCTCTGAGTCGCTCAAACTAGATTGTAGTTTAGGATTGAATTCAGTTCTAGTGTTTTTGGACTCGGATAAATAAATGAAATGATCGTGTTTGCCGTCGATATTCTGGCAAAGGCTATGGATACAGGCTACTTCACGCCAATTAAGGCGCCTGCCTACCTGCGCTTCTAATGCGTCGAAGCGAGTTACGACTATTTTCTTCTTGGCGAAACCATTTAACGTACATTACATACATATATCTACGAAAAGAACACACACTTCGAACTATGTCGTTATAGTTTTAAAAATTCGGCACGTTTATTAGAAACATCATTTTCGGGCTACTCAAAATGGCCAAAAATGGCTTTTCCCGTCTGCCGTATCTGGAAAAATAACTACCTGATTCGATAAACACAACTTATGGAACACAAGCGTTAGACTTTGTGGTTACCGTTTATAGTCCCATAGTAAAAATAATAATAGTAAATCACTTCCCGCCAGCTGAGTGGCTTGCACGGAGAGGTATGTATTACATACGTCTGTCAAGGACAACCTTACCACTCCTGCCTCACACAGCACAAACACAGCCTATCTAGGCAGGTATTTAAGTGTCTTGAATGTAGAGGCGACAATGTACTAGAAGTGCGTGCCTAGCTCGCCCTTACAGCTCCAGCGGCTCTGAGGCTCGGGCCCACGCAGTATACCGCAGCCAGGCGGCGTTGTTAAGGTCGCAGGTTCGATGTCGTCTGATGGCTTGTTAGTTGCCACTGCTCGTGTAATAGCAGACTTGTAGCCGGCATATTAGCATATACAGGGTGTGGGCGGAGCTTGGAGGCAAGATAGTGGGGTAACTACATGCCCCTGTGACATGTCCCTGGAGACCATTAGCTGCGGTACAAGCCAGCTAGCTTGGCGTGATCTATAACCACCTCGACCTACTCACATTTACATATGATGCAAGATTTATTCCTCTACGATACATCTCGTACTAACCTTCCTGCTACAATATATACACAGAGCTGTTCTTAAACATTTCACACAGATACTGTATGTTGTATTTAAGGTTATATGTCCTCATAATGATTGTAGATGCCATCACCACGAGGCAGCACCAAAATAAACTGACATTATTTCTTGACTTTCTCTACGAGTGAACCTAATTTCAATTTGAAAACAGTAAGTTGTGTTGTTTCAACAAACAAATTTTTAGAAATACGTTTTAACCATGTAGATTAAGCGAAGAATTTAATTAGATTATCTAACTCCTAAAATAAATATATATTTTAAAAAGTGAGTTTATAGACCAAAGCCCAGTACAGTGCCTGCAGAGAACAACGTTGTGCATAAAGTACAAATAACTCTAGGTACTATAAAACGAGCCGAAAGAGAAATATAATGTAATACATCAGTCATATTGGTGGCGAGTGAAGATATAGGGAGGGTTGGGAGAGAGAAGCAAAGGAATAAAGAAAGAAGCGACTACACTAAGAGGACAGCGGTGTTGTCATGTTTAGAGATAAGACTTCCTCTAGCCACTTGCCTTCTACAAGACTGAGTGGTATGTTTATGTTGTCAGCAATGTTCTCATTGTTACACAGCTAATATATTGTAGCCTACTTGTAGAGAGAACAAGGCCATCAGCAAGTAGCATACCAGCTCTTCAGTTATTACAATAATGATATGATGTTTGAGTGCGCCGTATATTGATGCTATATAATTGAACCTAAATGGATAGTACAATAAAGCCCTGTCGTCAATGTTCCACAAACAAGAGACTTGAGGTTCGACTCTCCTGCAAAACAAGGAAACCAGGACCAAAGAAGAAAAAACAATGAAAAATAAGTAATTTTTTATGTAGGCCTACACAGTATTGTGGTTAACGCATGGAGGTATGTTTATGAGCATGAACATAAATTTTAAAATTGTGTGTATATATATATTTGTGTGTGTAGGCTATGTATGTATGTCGGGTGTATGTGTTGTTTTGCATTATTTATTAATAATGACAAAGTTAAGGCATGATGCCTTCTATTACATTTAACCATCCTATTAGCATACGCCTGAATAATATAGACCAACTAAAAATTCCGAAACATATTTTTTAGTTTACAAACAGCTCAATTATTATTCAACTTAACAAGCTATGTTTGCAGAAATAATCTGCATATATGCACAACTAATTCCGACCAAATAGTTGATGACTTAACATTAATTAGTTTACAGAATTAATCGTACTGACAACAGAAGGTGTATGGTATGTTTTGTGCGTCACTTGTGAAAGCCATGAGTGTTGGAGAGTTTAGTTAGTTGATCAGTAAACTGCCCCACATTCAGGCAGCAGAAACAGTAAATGACCTTGAGTAAGAACTGGAATTGTCGGCAGGACCGGATAATCCTTGACGCTGCAATGCAATAAGCGGAACATATCAAGTAAGTAAAGGTTATAAATAGTCAGCTGATGATATAGTGGCGTGCTGAAGTGGTGATAGTTCTCAAGTGTTCCATCTGCGTGTCAAGGCGTTGGGCACAGCATCCGAAAAAGATGGCACTTTTAGGTGGAGTAAGGATGTGAAGTGAACTTCTGCCATTTAGACGTAAGCAGTTTAATTTTTCTATATGCTAGGTTTTGTATACACTGTAACTTTGCTTGTAAGTTTTCGATTAACTCGACATACACCACACCACAGTAATCAAGTACAGGAAACTAGTTGATACATACAGGATAGGTCAGAGAGCTGTAAGTTTGCGTAGTGATTGCTTAAACTGAGCCGAAAATATGTTATCAATTTTTTTTCTCGTAAAGTTAATACAGAGTGAGTAATGTTATCCGGAAAATCGACATAAAATTTTCTTAAAACAATATAGAAAATAGTTAATTTTTCATTGTTTAGACACTCTTCAGTGTGTCGTCACTTTACATCAAAGTAGTAATTTTATGTTTCGAGAAATGAAATTTCATACCTCACGAAGTGAAATTTTGTACTCCTACTACATCACTTTCGGAAAAACTGAAAATACAAGCTATTTCCATAAAAACATTAACGCATTCCGTCCGAACTGAATAATGTAGGCTACGTCTGAATAAATAAAACCACTAACATGTAGCAGGTGGATGAAATAACTAAACAATATATTGTATGATATACTATGCCACATCCTATTACAACAATATACAATACGTATTTCGTGATCACCGCGTGTATCGTAGTTAATTACTGGCATGGTCATTTGAAAGAAAAACTATTTTACTCCTTGTTCCCAGATTTTTTATTATTTTAATTTTTTATTAATTTATTCTTCCCCCCTCCCGCCCACTCCTCCTTTTTTGAAGCATTTTTACACCTGTCTTTATGTCGTTCTTAACTTTCGAACTTTGCAAGAATTAGTCCCTTCATGAAACTTAATTCCTTATATAGCAATTTTATTTTAATTTTTTATTTGTACCAGATATTTCTTTTTCTTATTGCAGGCACAAAATGTTACTAAATTTGACTCTTATGAAAAAATGTTATGTCTCATAGTTTTCGCGTTATGGCTTGTTAAAGTCATATTTTGCATGTTGTTTCCGTTTTAACGACTACACTAAAACCAACTGATATACCAAACAAAAAAAAAATTACAGTGGATAAATACATTGCAGTCTACAATGTCATGCTCATAAAAATAAATAATAAAAAATATTCCTCCCTGAAGACTTGCGCCAGCCAAAATCTTTCATGACATAACTATACCTTACAATTTGTTTTAGTAGGAATCATATAGCAGAGTTTTGTAACGTGTGTGATGTGTTTGTATATCACTCGCAGTGAAAGACGCAGCATGCACATATTGACGGTACATCGCACACACACATATACGTACTCTCTCGGTCATCGTGAGAGATATATAGATAGATAGAGGTGCAGGCAGGCCCGGACATCCAGGCCAGGATATGCGCATGCGCACTAATATCTCAGCAGCAACAGGTGACAGTCGATATTCACGGCAACTTGTAGCAGAGCCTGTGCACTCGGCCGATGTTAGCGCTTCATGTGGCAACCAAGTATACTAACACAGTACTAACACAGTAGGCAGAGTAACACATTCCTGACATTTAATTAGGCTTGCATAATACAACACTAAAGCCTACTCATATCTTTACACGTAACTTTGACTAAAAAAAATAGAATTGAAAGCACTGAAAGGTTAAAAATGCTTGGCGCAACCAAATAGATATTTATGACGGAATAAATATGTTTGGTGTTGAAACAAAAAAAAGTTACTTGTTCTTATTTTCTTGTCCGAGTGTAAAATTTCGTTCGTACACTAAATATTTGTTTAACCGTGCATAAGTTTTGTGCCGCACCTTTGAGAAAATACTTTACAGCCCCGATAATCGAACAATACAGGTGTTCAGATACATGTGAATACACTTTCTACTTCACAAACAAAATACATTAATATACCTGAAGTAGTTTTTGTTTTGTTAGCTTCTGTATTCTGCAAAATGTAGTGACAAACTATGAATTTATGAATATATTGCAAAACTAAGAGATATGCTTATAACTTGATATAAAATAAATAAAAAATTCCCCCTTTTTTAGGGTTACGTGTCCTTCAAAGTTTATTTGAACTAAAATTAAGCTTATGGCGATTACGTTCAGGAAAAAAAAATAACTCGCTGCAACGAATATTATGAATCCGGGCGGTTGTACGGTACATGTGTGTTGAGAGGCCGTCTTAATCTGCGGGTGTACATTGTAACAGGTATGGGTGGCCCTAGGTTTTTGGTTCGTACTGTATATTAATGTCTATAGTTTAACAACAATAGCATTTCTTTATAGACTGCAAATTCCATACACCAAAGAGACCAGGTGAAACGTACCCACATTTTAATTACTTTTATTTAACAGTGGATACAATGCGACAGTACAGCTGTAAGTGTAACGAGTATACGAGTTACCACACAAGTTGTGATACAGGACGTGTATAGAGAGTGTGTCAGCCTCATATCGACCCCCTGGCCTCCACACCAACAAGATACACCAGAACGCAAAGATACGTCGACGCACAGATCGAAGTAACATGCCGTCAGCCACGGAAATATCTCCGAGCAGAGACTGTTTCAACTGTATGTATCGTAACTCCATTGACCTAACCTTATAAATCTTCCCTCCCTACGCGATAACAGTATTTGAACTGTATTGTATCATGTAAGTTAATAACATTCGTGACGTAAGTAAACAACTTCCTAACACCATATGAAGCGTACTTCATGTCATTCTACACGTAACATCAGATAATTACTCGTGTTGTCTGAGTGATGTGTACAAGCTTAGCAATACTGACAGTGTGGGCCACGTGACTGTTCATGACTGCAGCAGTATGCCTGTAAACACTACACTATATAGGTGCGAGGTGCAGGGCTGTTGAGTCCTTGTTGCACGGTCTAGTGCGGGGTAATTGTCGCTGTGGCGAGGTTAACGCGGGGGTGAGGCAGGATGCTGTGTGGACCAATCTGTGCGTGCTGCAACCCCCCAGAATGCCGCGTCTGTATTGGCTGTCGTCGTGCCTAATGAAGTCCCCTGCACCTCCCAGCCCCCACCCACACATCTCTACAGCTGCTCTACTCTGAGACTGCACTGTACTTCCCCCCCCCCCTCCAGACACACACACTTTAGGCACTACGTCTGTGATATCAGTGTCTGCGCACATCCGCATCTCCCTAAATAACTCTTCAGGGAACACGGTTCTTCTTTACAAAATTGAAACTATATATATACATACATACACACACAGTAAACTCCCGATTATCCGTGCACCGATTAACCGGATTTTTGGAGTATTCGTGTGGCTTCCTGTATGTTTAACACCGTAAAAACCAAAGATTTTTGTAAAAAAATCTTTTTGGAACGTAAGAGTGTCAACTCTTGCGCGCACGAATGGGTTAACAAGGTCGCGCAAGAGTGGATTATCGACATTCCGGCATCATTTTTTCTCGGTTTTTACCGTGCTCCCAGATATACTTTTATTTATTTTGGTTAAAAGGTTGTGAAATACATTATTCATAAGTAAAACCATTACTTATTACGGTATTTGAGTTAATTATATAACAATTTAATTTTTTTTATATATTTACAGATGTGTTATTTTCCGGTTATCCGTGTTTCCCGATTATCCGTGCGTGGCACAACACCAATTGACACTGATAATCGGGAGTTAACTATATATATATATATATATATAATAGAAGGCGTTTCTGAAACACTTTTACAAATATTGGACTACGGGCTACTTATACGTAAACAAAATAAGAAATGTTCACATGAAAATTGGCCCGAAAATTCTTAGATTTTCAGTTATTAATGAAAGGGTAGTTCTATAAGTTGCAAGGCGCTATGCATCAATATAATGTAGCCTGTTGTAAAGTAAATGTAGTTAGATAGTTAAATGATGTTATTGAGACAAGCATCTATGCTGATGTCACTCGTATCCTCTATGACGGTCGTGGGCCGCGTTGTTGTAGTGGCTAGACCTCTCGCCTCCCACCAAGGCGATCCGGGTTATGTTCCTGGCGGGGTCAGTCCCAGGATTATCACATGTGGGGATTGTGCCGGATGATGCCGCTGGTCGGCGGGTTTTCTCGGTATCTCCCGTTTCCCCCGCCCCTTCGTTCCGGCACTGCTCCATACTCACCAGCACTAACAAACCTCTCACTGTTCTAATGCAACAGCGTGCTAGATATTATATGTTTACTTGTGTAGCTTCGAATGTTATCGGCATATAACTTAGAACTACTTAGCCGCTGTATAATTAACTGTTGCCTACGACGTTCTATGAGTGAACACTTTGGTTAGCGTGTAAGAAGGGATATTGTAATTTTGTGTTAACATTTGTTATGTCTCAATAGCCATTATTATTGTAGCATTCTTCGAGAAATTTGACATAAGATGTGTAATGTAGAAAATAGATGCAGTGAGACGTAGTTAAAGTTTAAATAGGTAGACTACATTGTGAAAGCAGAGTGAGGTTGTAATGTCTGCACACTTGACTGTGTACAAGACGTGAGAGACATAGTGTAGTGTAGACAGGGGGGTTGTCTTAGATGATTGATGTGGTGAAGGTAGTTGTGTTACCAGACGCAGGGGCTGGTGACACGCCATTGTTACAACGACCTAGCTGCATGTTCTACCTCCTCACATCTACCTGCACATACATGCCCCTCCTCTAACTGACCTCTTTCCTCGCCCACTATATACATATATACACATGTATACACAGTAAGCGCGGGTGACTATGGCGGAACATTTTCAAACTGTTTTTATTTTCAATGTTTGTCAACTGTGACAAGATATTAACGGAATTTTATGCGAATATTTATTACTTGGAATGTATCACAATAAAATTTCTTTATTCAGGGATACCATACATACGAAAAATAATTTCTGGAATGTCCTAAAGTCACCCTACGAGAGTCCAACGTAACGGCGCTTACGTAATATATATATATATATATATATATATATATATATATATATATATATATATATATATATATATATATATAATATATATATATATATATATATATATAAGTTATATGAAAAGTAAAAATACGGAGGGTGTCAACGGTGTGTTGTGCCCATCAACTTATTTATGAACTTCTTACGTCGCATGGAAACACGTCAATATCGCAATGTGACCTTCACGGCTGTTATTACAAGAATGAAATGTTCCCAAGCAGAAAATACAATTATTTTTCAGTTGGCCAATGTTGGCAGAAGCGGCCAACGTTCGCTAGTACGATCGTCACTATTGATGGAATGGTTGTTAATAAGGCCATCCCAGTAAATATGTTTGTAGTTATACTGAAATGATTTTAATGTGGGCAACTTAGTTTAAACGGACTGACATATTTCAGTATACGGTCCACAAGCAGACTTAGCAAACTAACCCACAAGCATCTGAGTATTATAAGAATGCTTGTGGTACACTTGTGGTTAATGTGTGGGTGATTTCACTATGCATCATGTATGCCACATGTGGCACGGGTGCTTTCAACATGTTTACTGCCTGTAGGCGCTTATCGCGATCACATTTGTGCAAGTGTGCCAGTTGATGTTTGCTATTTGGGTTACTTTTGATTAGAGCAAGCACTTCGGTACATCAGTCCGAGGACCTCATACAGGAATAGTGCCTTATACTTGCAGCTCGGCCAATGACAGGTGAGCTTCCTTAGTCATGTAGCCTGTAGTGTTACAGTCATTGTGCAGGAGTAGCTCATGTTGTTCGTGAGACTGAAGATGGGAACAGTTATCAGTTCTCTGAACTCCGCATGTCTTGTCTAAGGAAGCTTACTATTATGTCTCTGTTATATTCGTTGTGTTGTCTTGTCTACAAACATCGTGTCGCTCTGTTCATTTGTGTTGTTGTTGTCTTTGTCCAACATTGTAAACACTTTCATGCACATATACGTTTCTTGTCTGTTTAGACTTTGCTTTTTCGGTTTTTGGTTTCCATTTTATACCGACTGTACTTATATTTCGGAAATATTTATGTGCTTGTAGTCTACAGCCAAGTCTGGCTTCCTTCATTTGTTTCCTCTTCTTTTTCGTAATTAATATTCTCATGCTCAGTCCTTGTGTATGAATCTCTGGGTTTCCCGCAGTTCAACAACATTCCCTGTCTATGGTGGATGTGCAACAAAGCAACTCAACTGGTCGTGATACAGAGGTTATAAACTACTAAACATATCCGCTATTTCCCCGTCCCTATAAGTACGGTGTCGTGGTGGACTAGAAGGAAGGGGAGGAGTAGGGGGTGGGGTGAATGTATGGAGGGGCGACAGTGTGGGGCTATTAAGCTGATAATGGTGCAGGAATCATGTTGCCAGAGGGGCAGGGGGGAGGCCATATGGCACAGCACACGTGACACCATGTGTTCCCTGGTACAACACACCACAGCTGTGTTCCTACTATACACATACTATACTGCACATACGTGCTATGTACCGCTCCTGTCAATAGTCGCGCAGTAAGCAAGCCATGATTTCAGCTCAGATATATCTGCATCACCTTGTTTCTATACATACATAGTTACACTTCCATGCCTCGTTGTTACTGGCTGTGTCTTTGTGGATAGACGTTTCTCACGTGACTGCACCAATCAGCGGTTTCGTGGTGAAATCTTACAAGCCCTCGCCTGTCAACTTGAGTGTGAAGTGTATGCTTACATCTTAGACAACTTTCTTCAGTGCAACAAGTGCTCAAGAAAATACACTTTTATAATAGTTTCCACGCCACTCGATCAAGTGTACGTGCTTTAGTGTCGTATAGTATTGTATAGGCTATATTCGCTTTGCCATATTTTACTTATACGGTGCATTTTCGTACCAAGTATCCAGTGGAGATAGGTAACAAATATCCTCTTCCAAAGACTGACATTTGCTAACAAGTCAACAGTTTGTCGGTTTTCCACACAAACAAAACAAATCATTGTGGAAATTGTTCGGCTTCGGACATACTTGTTTCAGACGCAGTTCTTCACTCCCACACTGTTGAAAATTTCCGTGAATGCATGGAAATATTTACAGAAAAGTACTGTAATTTTACGGAAGTGGCTTCCGTAATATTTTGTTTCCGGAAATTTGTCCGTATTGCCAGTTTACGGATGTTTGACCGTAACTTTACATACATTCATGAAAATATGTTTCTACAATTTTAAGACGTATTTTACTGTGTTTCTAAAAAAAAGTGGTATTAGTAATCACTATGAATCCTGGATGTCAAATATAAGAGTTGTCTCTTATAAAGTTGATATCTTACCACTGCATGGAACTCATCTACTGATAAATTGTCACTGTGGTTCAATGGAGCCGACCCCCCGTGGCTCAGAAGGTTGTGATTTGTGGCAAGCCCTGTTCATCATCTAATCCATATGTTCTCGCAAAGTCGTATGAACTACAGCTATCAGTTTGACCAGATGTAACATATATTCTCCTGGTATCTAAGATGAACATTGTATTGTGTCTTCTAAACAGCGGTATTGTTGTCAGTATTATATCCTTCCAGCTCTGCTGTTCAGACAGAATGTCACTCTGAGAGAGCAAGCCTGTCAGTTTCCGACATCTCAGACCTTTCTCGTAGTCCAACATCTTTGTGAGCTCTCTAGTTCTGTGAGACTTCAAGTATGTTCCGCTGTTACCTCACTCGTACTAAATGTACTGACCCAAGTAAACAAGTAAGTAAATACACCGCATAGTTAAAGCCATATAGAAGAAAGTAAATTTGGCAGTACCGATAAGTTGGCACTACCGTGTTAGTTAACGAACGATTCGCGTAGTAATGTTGCTATAAAACGTTTACATTAAGGCTGCACGTTACAAACTTTTCTTGCTAAGAAAAATGCAAAATAATTTCTAAAATATTAGTTTAAGTTGAAAACAAAATGAACGCAAGATATCAGTGCCAAATTATCGATGGGAAAAAATGGGCAGGGGGCGTAACAGGGATCCAAAAAAATGTTTTTCCTTGTTCTAAGTTATTCTGAAACTGTGATTAATTACCCTTAACATCATTTTGGAACATTTGTAATTTAAAAAAATAATAGTTTAAGACAATTTTGTTACATAATAAGATTATTTATCGTAATTTGTTACTATTAGATATTATTGCTGGAATGAAATTTGAAGCGTCGAAAAGTCTTAAATATAAATTTTTAAGTTTTATTTTTGTAAAGAATAAGTTTGTAAAATGTTAAATATAAAAACATACACACATGTTGTATATCGGTCACAAAAATAATACTCGAGAACATTGACTAGTTTTCTCGTAGTTTATACTGACCCAAACACATTTATCTTAATACGTTCCTATGTTTACCGTTGTTGTTGATTTAATAATCTAAATATACCAGCCGCATGTTTAATTCCGTGGACTAGAAACAAAGCCGAGCTTATCCACAGAAACGTCTGAATTCTTTTTGTTACAAATAACTTGGTGTCGGTGATAACAAATAGCAGTTAGCGTGGCAGAAACACGAGCTGTGCGCCAAGCTTGTTGTTCGCTCGCAGCCAGAACATTCTGGCAGCTCTCCACGAGCTGTAGAACATATGTTTGTGTTGGCGCGAGTGTACAACATGACAGTTGCTGTGGTTGGCGTGTGTGTACATCTGTCAGCCAACCAGCTGCGTCCTTGTGAACGTCTCAAGGCTGTGATGGAGCTGACTTGACCTGTATATATGCGTTGTTGTGTAGCCAGGAATGTGAGTGGGGCAGGTCTCAACTTGACCCTCACTTCTCACGATGCCTAGTTTCTATCTTCTGTTATACTCATGGGTATAGCAGTTAGTATGACAGATTCGCAGAAACCGGTGCGTCGCTACTCGTTCATATTCACACATACCTATATAGATTGGAAACAGAAAACTTAACCTGTATTTAAATGAAAATGGACTCGGTTTTAGAGAAAAATAATGAGAAACACAAATGGAAATTGTGGACTAGACATTATTTGCAAACAGGAAATAAATTATGTGTTTATGGTGTTCTATCAAATATCAATGCTTCGAAATTAATAAAGGTTAGTTTTTTCACGTTACTTTGTTATGTGACGCCATTTTGAATAGAATCAGTCTCGGAATTGTGTGGTCATGTGACCAACACAAAGTGGCTGGGATTGGTCATAGAGGTTTATGGGTAGATTGCATGCAGTAATGCTAACAGAAAATAGAGCAAGCTGTATAATGTTTCTGGACAATATTCCAGGTGAACCCTGCTATGCCCAGAGACAGATGACTTGGGAGGCTGGAATGTGGCTCACATGGAAGCAGATATAACATACAATGAGTATGGAAACTGCTACGAAACCTGGCATCATGTAGGGCCGGCTGCACGAGCGCTGCGGGAGAAGCGGTCACGTGGTCTATCTGACCAGTCGTGACGTGTCTGTGTGAAGACAGACGCCAGGAGAGTACTGCGCCTAGAGGCTATGCAGCAAGCAATGTTCCGCCAAACGATCGAGAGTCAAGCGGTGACCTTGTCATTTTACTGACCCCGTCACCGTCACTGTCACTGTAGCAAAGTATAAAGTATTTGTAGACCCCAGTTTTGAACCAATCCTGTCAAACTTGGAACAACATCTTGTCTAGAATAATGATAAATAATATTATATGTTGTTACCCGAGACGTTGTTGAGTACAGTATCGTCTACACACTTTAATTGTTACTTTCGTTTCTTTGCTTTATTACAAAGTGGCAGGAAAATATCATTGTAAGAAAAAAAAAGTAACCAATGTTTCAAAAATGCTCACTTTATCCCGAATCAATAATAGGTTATTTGATTGCAACTCGTTCAACTCAGCAGACAATTAGCTGAAAAGCGACCAATAGCTGACCTTGCCACTCACTTCTAGCTTATCTAGATCTATATATGTATACCTGAAAGTATTAATTGTACATACTAAACTGTCAGTTTTTAAACTACTATTTTTTCCATTCAATTGTATATGTCTGTCTAACTTATAGTACACGCGACTGTCACAAGTGCACATACGCAGTTTTTTTATTTGATAACCTATTTTAATCTGTGTGTACAAGTGAGTGTAACCAAGCGTGCGTGTAATAAGGCTTTATGACACAATATTTTACGTGTGTGTTAGATTTAAGTCTAAATTTTTCATTAAATATTTTTTTGAAAAGTTGTTAACGTTGTGATGAAGTGCAGTTCACTGCGAAGTATGGTTTGAGAACATACTGTTACTATTTTTTTTATTATAAAAGGGGTTTGACAATAGTTTCTTCACTTTCTTTATAAAAGGGTGTGTTATAAGACATCAGTTTATCGTAAAGCCTAATTTGTTTTCGTCTCTTCTTACTGTTATTACTCGGTGTAGAGTGCGAGAGGTCCTAGGTTCGAATCCCAACACGGGCATAAGTGTTTGGGTCGTTTACTGGGTTTGTAATGCGTCCCTTACGACATAATCGGGGGACGTAAACAAACCCTGTATAATACAATAACAAAACATCAGAAAGCTGCCTGAACAACAGCCGTGTGGCTAACCCAGTGTTGAATGTAGAATAATTAAAGAAAATCAAACTATATTCCCAACATAGACAAGAGTAAGGGAAGGTTATATAGTACATTAGCTTCGTCACAGTAGATATCAACACGATTCATGATTATTATCATCATTATTATAATAATTATTGCTATTATTATGTCGGGGAGCAGACAAACCGCGCCAGCCTCCTCACCTAGATACATCACTATCTGAACTTATTTAGTATTTCATTTTATACTGTTTTTATTTGAAATATTGTAGTTTTTGTAATCATTGTTTGCAATGTTTGGTCTAATTCTTTTATTGTTATTTTTGTTTTCTTACAGTATTGTGTAGTGTTTTTTGTTATGTATTTAAACACACCAGTCTAAAATGACCCAAACAGAGTGTTAGGATGACACTAAATATGTGCAATAAATTGTAACGTTTATCTTTTTTCTTACTCGTTGCTATTAGTGTAAGCCTGCGTGGCAACTGGTAGTGTTCCATATTGAAACTGTACTAATTATAATGGCAGGAGGTGAAATAAACGAACGTATTTATCTTATGCTAGGTTTCCTCGCGTATGGAGAGTAAAGTAGT
>PNEQ01041240.1:19420-43013 GCA_003012365.1 Medauroidea extradentata
TCCCCCCCCCCCCCGCCCATCCCCTAAGAGACAAAGCTACATCTCCGACATGGAGACTACTCCAGCCAATCAGCGACCTTCTGCCACAGTGGCTTATCGTATACTCGACCATACGCAAAATATTTGTTCAATATTTTTGAAAATGTTTTTAATTTGGTATGTCGAGGGCCTAGTTCAAAAGGGAAACATCTCAAATAATTGCATGTTTGCGTTTGGCTCACCAACACGTGTACAGAAGTGCACTCTACCCACCTGAAAAGAAAAACAACACGTAAATGCACTTTATTCTGTATTCTGGTTGCCAGTGAAGAGCTAGAAACTGTATTTATTTTATTTTAAATTGTGATAATTTTAACAAGGGCAGACTACGAACATTTGAAACACGTTAAACAGTTGCCTCTATTCTTTTGCTTCAAATTAACACCAAGCAAATATGTTAATTAACAACTTTTTCGCGAAACGGAGATCTTTCTATGCGCATTTTACTCAAAACGAGGAATTTTGAGTTGTTTCCCTTCTGAACTGAGCCATCGATATATTTTTATTATAAGACGCTGTAAAACTGTCATTAACGTATTTATATTATTTACATATGTTTCAATGTATATGTAGTTATTACTGCGTGAACACATAACTCTTCTTTCTTACTATCTTTCTCATACAAAGTTTCATGTTGGTAGGTCGGCAGTCCTATAATACAATTAACACACTTAATTGGGCTATTTCCGATAAACAAAATAGTTTACTTTCAAATACTGAACATAAAAACTTCATTGGAGTTTCTAGGCAATTTTGACTAATGAAATAACTATTACATGCATAGATTTGTCTACAAACTTAGTGAATGAATGAAAATGCGCATCAATAAAAGTTATTATTACCATCATAATCATCTATTTCTCAGGAGTGAGGTTGTCCATAAAATATGGATAAATGAATTAAAAGTACAACAACACGAATTTGTATTTATAAAAACTTAACAAAGCAAATATATAAATTCAATACATTTTGTATGCCTGTGATTTTTTTTGAGGTACTTGAATGTATGGTTGAGAATTTGGGTATTTTCTGTCGCTATCTAATTTTTCCTATGTATTTTCTTGTACATTATTTTTAGTTTCTTTTTATTTACTTTGTTGCTTTCCCTTTTTTTTTGCACGTACATAATTGTAGTGCTGACTGTTTAGTGTTATAAGAGTGTTGGTTACTTGTACGTAAACATTTAATAAATAATATAAAGTATTATTGTTATTCATATTATAGGCTGTAGTGAAGAAATGTGACAGTATGTAGGAAGGACGTGTTGAGCAGACTTGCAGTGTTGCATGAACAAGACAGTGGTGCAGTGATGTAGGGAGACAGCTAGGTTATGTTTGCCTGGGCTGTTATCACAGCACAAGAGGCGAGGGTAGATAGTGGGACAGTCTGGTGTCTCCCTCATGCCTCGACCACACATTGTCCGCTAACACACGCTCTTACATGCACAACCAATCACTCTTACTATTTAACTTATTCATCAATACATTTTAAACGTAATTCTTTCCATACAACGAAATTTTGAACGGAAAAATGTAAATAATTGTTGTGGTAGAAATTTTTTAAAATATTAATTCATAATGATTTGTGAGGCATGTGTGCATTTTAAAGTTACACTTGAAAGAGGCGTACTAATAATTAAATATATAAAAATAACGATTGCATTCTTAGATTGTCCGAGCGCTTGGCTCCTGGTCGCTGTTCCCTGGGCGGGAGGGAGGAGGGGGGTATATTTAATGTTACTTTCCCGGGTATAAGACTGGGTGTTGTGTTTGTGTCTTCAGCCTCGTCCCTATGAAAGACAATGTCTAACCACTGCAGTGTCACCTCGCCTAGTAGCCCCCTCAGGCCGTCTACTTCCTGATAAATGGAAGTGCTTTAAAAAAAATTGTTGAAGAAATCTGAAAAAGAATTTTTTATCTAAAGTGTTATTTCTTTAAATTTGATCCATTGAGACAGGACAAATGTCAATATTGATAAAAACTTTAAACAGAGTGTCTACAAGGTTTGTAGACATAGTCTGTTTCGACAGTTAGGCCTAGTAAGTTGGCAACACAAGTGTGTAAACATGTCTCATGTCTTCCTAGGTCAGTGTGCATTACTTAATACAAGTCCTCGCATGTCGCATTAAAGGTGATGTAGTGTCACACGCGTATTACTCGAAACTGGTCAGCTTTCTGTTTCACAATACATTTTAATCATTAAAAGAACATGAAATTCAAACAATGCTGCTACATTTTTTAAAATGCGAACGTCTATTATAAACATGTTTGGATGTTCTTGAACATGACTGAACACGGCATGTTCGGGCCGCTCTTCCTGACACAGTACCAACCTGATACGTAAAACACAAGCTTGGAAGCATTTGTTACTCTTTACGTTATTCTCCACCAATCATTGTATTGCCGCACGTCTAGTTGCGTAGATATAACTACTACGAATACACTGTTCGCCTGTTGACATCAGTGCTCTAGACGCGCTTACCAGTGTAGCCCATGTCACTTACCTTCGGGTGGAAAAGTACACTGTAAATAGTAATAAAAGCTTAGGCACTGGTAATACCAGTAAATATCTGACTGGCTCCTAAACATGCATAGGAACGCTACTATTGGTGTACGTGGAAACAGATTTACCATACCTACACCTGGATGGTAAGTTTACAAACTATTCTTTACAGTGTATTACTCGCAGATATCTGTTAAGAATACATACATTTGCATCACGGTGTCCACAAAAATTTGTAATAAGATTAATGTTACCTTTCCTTACTTTCCCTGACAGAAATGTAACATTTCCTGTCTATTTTGGTTTGAATAATTTGCTTATTTTACAATTTCCCGAAAGGAAAAAAACTTCAAAAGAATCAGAAATTATAATTATGCCCTTAAAATTAAATTGAAATTGAAAAGCTTTGCGTGCACAATTCTCATAGTGTGCATACGTGACTGTACACTTAACCGCCGTAAAAGATTCTACTTACAGACTGGATGAAGCCAGATTGCTACGTGACATCTCCTTCTCAAGTTGCGGAATTACTGAGGAATACCCCCGACTTCTACAGTATTTAAAGTAAAATACCTCAATTTCCCTGACTAGTGTCAAGTTACGTGGCTTTTGTTTGATTTTTGCTGACCTTCCAGAATGTGTACATGCAAGTATGAAGGCAAGCTGTGTGTGCTGGCAGAGAGTGGAAGGTACTGGGTTACAACTACCCCCCTACTACTAGAGCAGTATCCACGCCGCGGGTGGCAATTGCAGACACATGAGAGTGGAGAGCTTCTACTGACGGGGTGGTTTGTTAACTCAACCCTCTACACTAGGGGTGGTTGGTGGCTTCCACGACAGATGTTACCTCCTGCCCCTCGCCCACACCATCTCCACAGTTAAACGCCTCTAATCGCTTCCACACGCTATTACCACGTCAAATGGCGCTCGGCGATGTTCGTGCGTCATCGGCACTTCTCGGCACCGCGTAACTGCACAGTAGGGCCTACACGACAAACAATATCATACAACTTCAACTGATGACAGCCCTCCTAACTGGTTGTCAGCGAAATACTGTACAACTTTCACAAATACATTATTTGAATTCCTTGTTAATAAATAATATTACGTTTTGGAAGAATTTCCCACCCAGGCGATCCGGGTTTGAATCCCGGCGGGTTTGGCCGGACGTCTCCGTTGGCCGGTGTATGTTCTCATGCAACTCCAGATACCTCCGCCTCTCTCATTCCGCCGCTACTCCACACTCATCTCATCTCACCTCTTGTATTCCTCGGGCTGGAGGTTGACAGACATGTCTCTAGTCGAGCAGCCGGCCCGACCTTCACTCGGTCTTCTCTCATACACAAGGCGGGGACACGTAGTGGTTTTACAATACATAAACACAAAGACTTCAGCATCAGTGGCTTTCATACGTGAGCAAGAGAATGCTCTTTAGCGAACTGATCGTGACGTCACTTGAACAAGTTTGAACACATCCTATATATTGTTTCTGCTTGTGACAGACAGTCTTGTTAGACTTGTTATGCCTAACACAATATTTCACTATTTGTACACGTGCTAGCAGTTGCTCAGTGCTGTACAATCTCGATGTACGAAGCAGGAGCCAGCAACAACTGTAATGAAGCCACTCACAGGTTAGATGAAACACACGCATTATATACGTGCTATGACGTCATATACACAACTATCGTCCGAGTGGTAAACGTGTGCGAGAGGACGTAAACTGGTAGAGTCAAAAACAAACACAGCTAGCCTCGCAACACCATCACCACACGTCACTGTAGCTTTTATAACTGTAGTCTGCGTGTAGTTCAGAATTATCAACATACTATTTTTTTCCTCATATTTAATAACATTTTAACATTTTTGTTCTAACAGTCTATCTGTAAAGGGCAAATACAACTTACAAAAAAAACTCTCGATAGCATTTTTAACGCTTACATTCAATACAATGCACTATATCATCTCATTAACACCAGGAATATTACATAAAATATACATGTCTGTCTTGCGCAGATTTCAAACTACTTCCCCCACAAAAATATGCTATTGACAGCTGTATAATTTATTATAATATATTTAAACTTTTTTTCTCGTGATCTAACACCCTTATGACTGTATGACTGGTACAACGTTGATATATATTTACATCAATTACACACATACAAACTTTTAATAAGTTTTAAAACCAACTAGAAAATATAATTTAGCATTTTAGTTAGTTTAGCCAGTTCTCCGTCCTAACCGAACCTGGTAAAGCGAACATAATAATTGTACCCATGTCTTCGAGCACACTGATGTGAGTAATGTTACAGTGGACACAATAACAGCCACACGCAAGCCCAGGAAGGTGCGGTATACGTGATGATACAGCAGAGACATTAGTCAACAACACATCATAGAAGGTCTAACTTTATATACGGCCTCATTACATATAGGAAATTACTACATATATAACCACACTTCATAGAGGACATTATTACATAGAGGACCTCACGTCATAGAGGACATTAAACATACACTTCATAGAGGGCTTTACTGCATAGATGACCTCACTTCATACAGAACATTACTACACAGTAGACCTCATTTCTTAGAGGATATTTATACATTGATGACCTCACTACACACAGGATATGACTACATAGAGGACCTTACTTCATAGAGGACACTATTACATAGAGAACCTTACTTCATAGAGGACATTACTACATAGAGAACCTTACTTCATAGAGGACATTACTACATAGAGGACCTTACTACATAGAGGACATTACTACATAGAGGACATTACAACGTAAAGGACCTCACTTCATATAGGGTATATATACGTACATTGAGGACTTCCCTTCATAGAGCACATTACTACACAGTAGACCTCATTTCTTAGAGGATATTTATACATTGATGACCTCACTACATACAGGATATGACTACATAGAGGAACTTACTTCATAGAGGACATTACTACATAGAGAACCTTACTTCATAGAGGACATTACTACATAGAGGACCTTACTACATAGATAACCTTACTTCATAGAGGACATTACTACATAGAGGACCTTACTTCATAGAGGACATTACTACATAGATGACCTTACTTCACAGAGGACATTACTACATTGATGACCTTACTTCATAGAGGACATTACTACATAGATAACCTTACTTCATAGAGGACATTACTACATAGATGACCTTACTTCATAGAAGGTATTACTACACAGACCTCACTTCATAGATGACATTACTAAATAGATGACCTTACTTCATAGAGGACATTACAACGTAAAGGACCTCACTCCATATAGGGCATATGTACGTACATTGAGGACTTCACTTCATAGAGCACATTACTATATAGAGTACCTCACTTCATAGAAGGTATTACTACACAGTAGACCTCACTTCTCAGAGGATATTTATACATTGATGACTTCACTACATGCAAGACATTACAACATAGAGGACCTCACTACATAGAGGACTACATTTCGTAGATCTTCTCACTTCATAGAGGGTCTCATTTCACAGAGTACTTCACGTTTACGATTTTGACTATTTTCATTTGTTAAATACTCTCGTGATAAACTGTTTGTAAATATAATTTTTAAAATGTAATTTTTTACCAAATATAATACGGGAATAAAAAAAAACTGTTGGTAAATTTGTAGTTTTACTTGTACTACGCCTAATTTGTTATGTGTGAAAATGGACGTCAAAAATACAAATAGTAGTCCTAGGCCTGTAGAGACTTGTAAAATAAACTGGCTATTCACACGGAGCTGCCTGGAACTGAAATCGTCTCTGGAGGAAAGGTAGGAGCGGTGTATACAGGTGTCAGGTACTGGCTGTGTTAAGTGAATGTTATGTAAATACTAAATACAAATACTTGCTTGGTAAAACGTCTTCAGGCCTGCAGTTTACTAGAAATATGACATGTTAGTGCGAACAACTTCTCACTGGTATTGTGGCCATAACTCGTAAACTAAGTACCTGGAGACAGTTTACCAAACAAGTATTTCCTGCTTAGTATTGGTCGTGTTTACCACGTGGTGCAGTATGTGTAGCTGACATGTAGACGTCAAAGAGCTGGTTAGAGCGAGCCTGGGGATGTATCGAGTAACTCGCCTAGCAGAGACAACACGTATAACTTACATGTGTCAGTGGACTCTGGGCGTAGCCTGTGTGGCAATTACGTTAATTTGTCCTCTTCAACAGTGAGAGTGGCAACCCTGTTTGTTTGATGAAGGACGTGTTCGGAGCCAGCTACAAGGACGTAAGCTTAGTTGTACTTTACGTACGTTTAAATAATTGATAATAATTATGTTGGGACAACACATGCTGTCGAAACTAATGTCAGAGAAACTTTTAGTTATTATGAGAAGTGTCTGATAGGTTCTGGATGGATGAGGAATGAGAAAGATTATGCACTTAACCCAATAAAGACTTAAAACAAGTACTTGTTTGATTTAGAAGACTATAAAGGACAGACTGCTGCAGTGGCGTAACTTTGTAATATTCCTCTGAGTCATCTACTTCCACGGCATTAAACAATCTTTGGAACAAAATTATACACTAATTAAGCGTGTATTTTTCTCTAACAATCATCAGACAGTTAGATACTAGTAATAAGACATATACTTAAGGCTCGATTTCAGTCGCCATATTGAAATTTTATTATTTTTAATTTTTTTTTTATTTCTAAGAAGAGAAATATTAAATAAATTATTATAACTCAAATTCTATTTACATTTCGCTATATTACAGACCTTGCGCTTAGCTGTTAACTTATAATTACGCCGCAATGAGTGTGGCAAAATTATTTATATTCATAATTTGCCCGACAAATTGCGACCTGCTATACATTACTAGTTCTATTGCCATTCTTGTATTGTAGTTCAAGGTCAATAGAATTTGCGGTATAGTCGCCGATTTAACATTTTTCTTCTCATAATTCCAAAAAAGCGAAAGATAATAAAATTCAATATGGCGACTGAAACCGAGTCTTAAATGTTTTAAATTTGCAGCCGCACGTGTGCAGAGTGTTTGGTTCCGGAAGACATATAGTGACATCTGGCACAGACACAGCGACAATACAGAGAAGTTTATGAAGCACAGTCTAGTTACATCAACATGTTCTCTCTCCCAGCCTGATACTGGAAGACACACCACACATCATTCGTGCCCGGCTCCCACTATACCCACAATAGTAACCAGAGAATATTATGTGTGTTTTCACTAATTCCCAGTGATACAGTTTGAACAAATTAAGTCGATAAAAACCGCTGGAAGTCAGTGAATATTCATTGACTCACTTTTGTAACGTCTGCACTCAGAAGCACAGTATCATGTCTAGAGAGCTTGCATTGTACGGGTCTCCAGCTGAATAATGTATGAAATGTTGCAGTTGCAGTCGCATCAAAGTGAATATTCACTCACCTTACAAAATGTATAGATTCACTGACCAACTTACTTGTATCGTAGTCTGTCCTTTCTTGTACGTACATTCTTCGCGTTACCAGTACGATGAACAGCCGACAAATATGTTAACTTCATCGACAATTTCTTAGGTTTTCACAATAGTCTGTTTATTGCTAGGTTGTGAAGCGAGGTGCGCGTGCATATGTCACCCATATCGCCTCCGCTGTTCTAGACATAGACGCGCAAACTACTTGTGCCCAGACAGACTAAGTATTATGCAGACAGAGCGAGGTGACGCAACGCTAACACGCGGGATTCACAATCAGGAAGGGCCGGGTTCGAGTCTCAGCTCACGTCTTCGTGACTTCAGTTTTCCATGGGTTTCGCGTGTAAATCGCTCCAGGCATATTCTAGGATATAGATCCTTCACACAGGACAATGCCGTGTCCTCCCTCTCCCTCCAGGTCCTCGTGTCAAGTTGTGTGCTGACCTCGCTGTAAACTTTACTTGCCTGTTGGTCACAGCACTTACCTGCAGGTAACGTGGCTTGCAACACATAAGTCTACTGCAAGAAGCCATCGACTGAGGCTACGCACTTTAGATGCCATGTAATGTACAGGTTTATACACGTAACTACTCCGCTAACGTCCATTGTGCCAATGTACGAGAAGAAAACACTCTTCGGCCAAGGTCGGAATGAGTTTGTTACGACACCATGCTAAGTAAAAACACTATTCCTAAGTTGTCCAACACAACTACCTACAACCTTTAAATACTGCCGTACTTCAAGATTTACCAACCCACGGGCGTACCTATGAATAGTTTCCGGAGGGGGTTTTGAACTCTCATCTTGCATAAATGTTTCAATGTCATCTGTGTTTGACGTTTTTATAGGCTATGTATTATTAACATTGTGGTTGTTTTAGTAGTATACTGTACGTAACGTAAAATATAATAACTCAATAAGGAAACTGACACTTCGGAGGGGATTTGAACCCCCAAAACCACCCCCTGGGTACGCCCATGCGGCGAAAGTATGTGAACCCTGAACGGAAACTTTGCTACAGCCTTTACACCAATAACATGATATGGTCACAGCTTAAAGTCGCATAGTAGAACTGTATGTGTGAGAATATTGCACGGTAGTTTAGTGCTTGTCTCGTTGTGGAGATGCGGTATTTGCCACATGCTTGAAGGTCGTCCTCATAGCCCAGTCTCTTCCGAGTCTCTACACGCAGTATATGTACTGGGTCCAGTAACCACTTAACACTACACCATACCCCTAATGTACAAATTCTTTGATGTTAAGTCGTCTATTTGTTTTACAGTATAAATATAAAATGCGTTAAGGTACAACAAATTTTATGTACAAGTTTTTATTAAAACATTTTTGAGCTAAATTTGTTTAGTGCGTTAAATTAAACTCGTAAACAGCGAGAGAAATGTAGTACACTAATTTTTTTAATATCACTGTTTACGAATAGCATTTACCAAAAAACGCAACTTTGGAGGGCTCCAAAATTACGAATAGCCCAGTCAAATATAGACTCACATGTAACTGAAGTAACACGGGAGGACATTAATACTTTGCCCGCGGAAAATCACAGAGTCTAAACATAACTTATCTTGCTACACAGACGTGAAATAACGTGACGGTTCATTATTTGATAAGGGCAAACTAAGCCGCTTATTGGCTGGCCGAGGTTGTTGATACCAGCCCCGTGTATGATTGGCTACTGCAGGTTTTCTATTGGCCTGGCAGCCAGCTAGCAGGGCAGCTGCCTTATGCTGACTGGCAGTAGATGTTGCCGCCATGTTGCTGTCCAGGGAAGCAATTGTGCTGAAGTGTGTGACAGGGTTCACCATACTGCCTGAATACGTGCAGCAGACTAGACTGCAAACACCTGTAGTCTCGCTGCACGTCTGTGTTTGGCCAACAACGTCGTGACTTTCTGCTGAGAATGTCTCTGTCCTCCCCAGTACAATGACAAACCTACTATACATATATCACAGAAGTAATGACTTCACGTAGGCTCTCGTGGTTAATATGATCACATACTAGGCCTATTATGTACAGCCCAGTTAAGTCTACATTGTCAACACATAATGCCGTGAACATTGCAGGACCTCTATCTACCTACTATTTCACTTCTGTATTCCTGAACATTCTGTGACCACACGACAGAATCAAACATATTTCACCTTATGACCTCGTTAGATATACATCTTTCACGATACATTCTCACGTGAGATAAGTTGTAGTATTTGTGCATGTGTCTTACATCACGTGGAATATACTATAGAGTGGCGAGAGTAAAGCTGCATTCTCAACCACCACACAGCGTGTGAGTGTACGTACTGAACAAGTAGATACACTGAGGTTGCATGCAAGCATTCACAACCTCGCGTAACGTGTGCGTACGTAACACAGTTGATCTACTTTCTACTTCGTCCGCTAAGTGGTGCTTGTGAATCCATGTTAAGCCGTAGTAACTTTAACTAAATTTAATTTGAATAATGTATTTCAAACACTTTTTCGTTCAAAACAGTAGAGTAATAATAACTCACTGCCGTCATTAAGGGGCACTGATCCCTACCACCTTGGATTGGAGAGAGAAATGTAAGGAGAGGGTTGGTAGCAAGAAGCTGGTGCCAGCGAGCGACCAGTACTGTCTGCATCCATCTACATCACAGTAGAGAGCCTGTCTTCTGACCACGCCTCCAACACGCCACTGTATACTTCTCTTCTACACTTCATTACATTACTTACTATTTACACGGGACTAACATAAGCCACTTATGAGGTCTAACTACGTTCATTTATCCCGGGACAGGCTTCACCGTTGAAAGTGTCTCGAGACATTCTTACAATTACACACACACACACACATGTAATATTAATATATATATATATATTATATATATATATACACGTGTGTGTGTGTTAAAAAGAACCGAGTATTGGAGGGGGTGGGCAGAGAAGCAGAACTTGGGACCAAAAATCTAGTGAAAAATATTTAAAACAGTCACATTAAGTACCCTAATCATATTGCGACATTCAGAACTGCAAAAGAATTTTGTTTCAAAACTTTTTTTTTAGAATATTAAGACACTTTGTTTGTTGTTTTATTACTTTTTAAATTATTATCAGTATTAATATTAATACTGATGTGAAATTTGAAGGCCCTAAAAACGTTTGTTAAATTTCTTTTTAATTGAAAATTTTTATTTTTGTGAAATGTAACTATTGACAACATATTGAGAATATAAATATATATTTTACAGCTTTATATGTACGCTCTGATTCACACCAGACGGGAAATCCTTAAATTGGAAACCACTCCAGCAAAATTGTGGGCAACAGCTGGTTATCAATACTGTATTTTCAGTAAATGTTATAGTAATATTGGTAATAGGAAATGTAAATTGCAATAGAAACGTACAGAATATGTAGATATAACTGGATTATATCAAAAATTCAAATATCTTTGAAGCAATTTACGAAACATATATGAGAGTTTTATAGTCTAGCTGGACCAGAAAACGTGCATAGTCCTACTTTTCTTTCAGATAGTTAAATATATCGTCATCAAGGGCTGTGCGAATGAATATTGTGGTATTAGATTTTTAAATGGGACTCGATGGTAAAATGAAATAATTCTCATTGGTAATTACATAACGCACTAGTGTTCTAATTAAAATATATCACGAGATATTGCCGCCAATGAGGTTCAAGGAACTAATGTATTAACTTATTTCTTTCATAAAATATAAATTTCAACATTGCAGTTTAGATATTAAACAAATATATTGGGAAAATTTCTCACGTGACAGGGTTCTTCAATAATGTTAGGTCAGTTGTAATGAATTTTCCTTGAAGAGTTATCTTTAAAATTGATCCGCTAGTAAATAATTAACATTAACATAGATTTCACCTTGAAACTTCCTGGTTGCAAGCTAGGCAGGGTCCTTAATGCCTCGCTCCTTAGTTTTGTTGTGGTTTCGAACATAATTTTTTAAACGGAAACTAAAACAGATATCAAAATTTCATCTTACAGTTTTAAAACGTATATACCATCGTTTGTATATGAATTTTTCTCTTTCAATACATCACACGGATCTTTATATTTTCGCCACTGAAATTTTATATATTTTGTGGTCAAAATATTGCAAAATTATGCAAAATAATTTTTTGCTAGCAAACGGTAGCCTACACTATTTAAAAAAAAACACTCTGCCGAAATTGCGTATCACATGACGGTACAGAGTCTAACATTTTTTCGAGGCATTTGGTTAAAAAAATATTTGAGTTATTTACAATAGTTTGAAATAAGTGAAAGATCATCGCATTAAGGATGTCCAAGTGCAACAAAGTCAAAATTTTATATTTATATGAAATATTGTTAGTTTTGTAGACGATATTTGTGAGTGCAGTTTCCTATTACGAAATAATTTTAGCTCTCATAGTTTTCTCGTAAAGGTGCGACAAAGTCAAATTTTGCTTGTTCTTTTGCCATGCAAATAGTGAAAACCAATTAACCTACTTGAATAAAATAATTCGCTGTGATGTTACATCCCATGAGCTATGCAATAAAGTAATTAAAATACCCTAACCTAATATTTTTATTTAAAAAAAAATCACAAAAGTAGGAACCTAATATTTTTATTTAAAAAAAAATCACAAAAGTAGGGGAAAATAATTGAATATCCAGCAATTTTCTAAAATACAAAAATAGCCTGAAGTGTATTTCCTTACCGTATATCGCCACAATGGGCACACGTGGAGTAGTTTCGTAGGAAAAGCTTATTTCCCCACACATACTACGTAGGCATATTTAATTCACAAGTAGGCGGCGCGCTTAAGGTTAAGTGCTAGTTTTATTACTCCTTAAATAAAGTGGGAAATTTTAAATTCTTAGTTAAAATATATTAAATGTTATAATACTCAAGAGTTAAGTTATCTAATAGGAAATATTGTTTTTAAACGTCCATGTGTCCCGCAAACGAGGAGCTAACAAATAAACTGACATTGCCAGCTGCAGTATGTGTGTTGCTGCCAGGAATGTTTCATTGTTGCAAGGAAGTGTCGTTATTCCAGCGGTAACCGACAGTTCCTCCGAAAGCGCGCCAAAATTTTTTTGTTCTTTCCCCAGGCGAGCGGCGCTGATGGGCAGTAAATCTGTAGTCGGCGGCCAGAGAACAATTATACGAGGGTTGGCGTGCTGCAGGGGTGTGTGGTAGGTAGGTGCGCGCGCAGCTGTCAGTAGCCGGCGTGCATTGTCGCATCCTGCCCGCTGCAAGTACTGCGTGCTGTGTGCTGCTAGGGCAGGAGCACCTGGTGGCGGGTGTGACGTCACGACACCTGGTCCTCCCTCCCTCCAGCCTGTCAGGGGAGGGTAGAGGGGGCACTGATCTGGCGCGCGCTTCACCCCTCCTAGCGTGACGTCACCCCCTCCCCTCCTACACCACGCTCGCTCGCGCTGTTTGTTTTCCGCGCGCGTGATTCACGGCCGGTATTCCCCCTCCCCCTCCACCCCTCAGAGCAGCTGTGCGTCGCCCCGTCACGTGCCGCGTCGCTATACGCTCCCCCCTCCCCCCGTCCTACCCTGGGCGACCGAACAAAGTTCCGGGGGAAGCCAAGCCTTTACGCGCTACTTGAGATATTTATTCACACCCTACAAGTTTCTGTTCGCCCGTCCAACCAAGGCCTTGACGCCAATGGAAAATGTTTAAGCTTGCGCCTTGATCTAATGCTAAATCGTCAACGCACAAAGCAAGTACAGTCAGTTTACACAAATTACATTCTTCGTTGCAATTTGTTTTAATGTCTCGTCTTAGTGCATACATAATTATTTCATGATAAGGGAAAAATCTCACTGTCTCTTAAATTTACATATATATATATATATATTTTTTTTAATTTCATATGTAGGCCCTATACAAGAGAGTTACATTTGCTAAATGCAGTCTGATTGGTTATCGATGAAACTGCCGTTTTTAGCTTGTTTTACTGTTGGAATTTTTGAAGTACTCGAGTATTTGATATTTTTATTAAACACCGTGGACTGGATTGGGCAGACTTCCGGCCACAGCAGTTCGATATACTATCAAGTCAGACTATAAGATTTCCTGTCGCTTTACAATTTCTGCTGACTATGACGCTATTTTCCGACATTTTTCTTAGTTTAGACATACGAAGTCCACACGTTGCCGTCTTCCCTATTATTATCTATTAGGTCATATATTCGGAATTAGTGGTCTACGTGATACTCTGGCCACTTTTACAGGCTTAACTATTTTTAAACTCTTTTTAATTATATTTGTTAATTAAGTAGTAGCCTGACGGTTTTTATGAAATGAAATGTCATAAATGGCTCTGATTTTAGTTTTGGTTATTATTTTAAGCATATCGCGCATAATCAAACAGCAGTATAGTAGACTACTTACGGCATAAATAATTTTACAGCCATATTGATCCGGGAGCCATCGAGTGTTTTAATATTTTCTTGGAGGAATGTAATGTTAATTGCCGGGGCGTCACTTCAGGTTTTTTTTGGGGGAGTGGCAAGATTTTTTTCGGTGAAAGTGACCTCGTTGCTGCATCTTTTTTTATTAATCAAGCATGTATAAATTAGAAACTTTAGTAATAAACCTTCAGTTTTATGTGCTTAAGTTAGCATTATTTAAATAACAAAATACCAAAAATACATTTTATACACTTAAAATTCTAAATCCAGGGAGGGGGCTGTTTGTCCCTCCTGTCCCACCTAAATGACGCCCCTGAGTAATTGTAGCATATTGTCTAGCCTTACATTAAGCTGAAGTCTCTTACAGACAAGTCGCGCACAGCAAGTCGACATGCCAGTGGCTTGTACATAGAGGCGATATGGCGCTTGACACTCAGGTCAATATCGCTCTTATGCCTTCCTCGCGACAAGCGGGATAATACTCCATGTAGGGCGTCTGTTTTAAGGCCTCGCTCTTAAGATTTGCAGTAGTTTAGAAAATATTTTTTTTTAAACGCAAATTAATACATACATAAAAAATTCAGTCTTACAGTTTTAACACTTTAACACGTTTGTATCATAATTTTTCTGTTGTACACCAAACCAAACGGATTTTTAGATTTTTGCCCCTGAAATGTAACATATAGGCCCTATTGTGGTAAAAATAAGCCAAAATGTAACAAAATTATTTTTGCTAGTAAACGGTATATTATTTAAAAAAAAGTTCCGGCAAAATTGTCCATCATATGACTAAACAGTTTCAAATTTTTTCAAAGCATTTGGTTTAAAAAATATTCGAGTTACTTGCAATTGTTTGAAATAAATTAAAGACCATGGCCTTAAGCGTGTTCACGTGACAAAATGCATTATTGTATATTTGTATGACAATGTGTTAGTTTTATAGACTTTACTTGTGAACATTCTGTACCTGTCATAGCCTTACCATAGCAGCATGTGTAAGTTAAGATCTGCAAATTCCACGAACATACAAATGACAAAAAAACCAACTGACTTACTCAAACGAAATCGTTCACACTGAAATTAGACATTATGAATCATGTGCTAAAATATATACGTATATATAAAATAATTGCCTGTCACAGATAAAGAAAATTTTCATTAAAATCAAATTTTTGAATTAGGTAATTACAAATTATTGTTATTGCGTGTATTAAAATCTTCGAGCATATGGTCCGTAATATGTAATGTCTGCGTAAATTATTTCATTCGAGTAAGAAAGTTGGTTTTTGTTATTAGTATGTTCCCGTTTGACTGCAACATACCGCTATGGGAAGATAATGAGAGAAACAAATTTACAAGTGGAAAATGTAGTCAGAAGTAACTTCCATAAAATTAACACTATAGCGTGGAAATATAAACTTATGGATGCCCTTAAGGTAGCTGCCTGGCTGGAAGTATTTCGTGCGTTATGCTGCATTCACAACCATCACTTAGCGTACGTACGTACTAAGCAGAAAGTTGATCAACTCTATTATGTACGTAGACGTACGCACGCTACGCGAGGATGTGAATGCTAGCGTGCATACTCTGTGTTTCTACTTTTATACGTAAGTACGAGTGTACGCTAAGCGGTGGTTGTGAATCCTGCTTTAGAGGCCTAGAAGTGTGCAAATGATAAGGAACACGTCTCACTCTAGCTTCTAAGAGACATTCAGTGCGGATGCTATCATTTTACGACGTTATATTGAAGGTAAAGGTGTATTGTAGTCGCCTATATACTTTTAGAATTCTGCCAAAGTATTTCATACCATAAAAGGACCGCAAATACACAATTAACGGCCGCTAGAAGATATGTTTGAATGATGACTGGTGGACCTGAAACAAGTATGCACACGTGTAATGTACTTTGTATGTTGTTGCCAAACAGATATCAGTGTTGTGAGTCGACTAGTTGTCCACGAATCTTGTGACAGCCGCACCTCTGCACTACTCTGCGGCCACGTTAGCGAAGGTATAACTGGCTGGGAGTGTGAGAATATTTGCCGGCAGTGAGTGGAGAGGTAGGGTGGGGTGGCTGGTAGAGGGGTGGTGTAGACAGGGTGGCAGAGTGCACAATACTAGCAGGGGCAGGGGGTAGTTGCCCCCTACATGGGGCTGCTGGCACGCGCACCTGGCCCCCCTCCACACTCCCTGGCTCTTTGTCATGGCGAGGGGACGCCTAGCGTCGCTGTGTGCCAGGCCTTTCATAAGCTAAGTAGCCCCCCCCTCTCCTCCCCTCACACACTGGGTCTCAGCCCCCATAGCATACCCACGTCTGGTCCAGTGCAACTGTCGTGTGTCGCATACAAGGCGTCTACTGTCAGTCATAATATTGTTTACCAGCTTGGAACTATGTCTTACTGTACATGCACATATGCAGTTCTGCTTCACCGTCTGTGATTGGATGTTCTCGCAGTGGTTTCGAAAATATGTATTTTTTAACGAAAATTAATACATATAACAAAAATTCATTCCGCCATATTTAACACGTATATATCATCGTTTGTATCTGAATTTTTCTGTTGCAATACACCAAACAGATTTTTAGATTTTGGTCCTTGAAATTGCACACATTTTGTTGTCAAAATAAGCTTTCAGTACGTTTATTTATTTTTTGTAATTAGAATATTGCGTATTTGGCACATTCATGGCGGCTATCAGATGATAAACAGAGCAAGAAAATGCAGGAGCAATCACTGTGTAGTTATTGCCTCTGTGGATTATATATATATATACACACATACATACATACATATATATGCGCATGTACATATATATGTGAAGTATAGATTATAGGATAGTGACTAACCTAATGTTGTCTGGCATCTCACAGAACCAAATGTTTAAAAAGTCATCCAGTTAAAGCTTGCTTGCGATCAAAAACTGACAACAGCTAATCTCCTGACATGGCGAACAACTTCGGGCAAGATAAGATGCTGTTAGCACACTATACAACCGAAATAGCGCCAGAGAATTCACAAACACCAGGCATAACTTAGACCACGTTGAAGTATAATTTCTACATGATGTTCAGTAAGTGAGGTGCTGATAGTTAAGAACGTCACTCCAATTAATCTAGTGGTGAATGTAACTGTATTATTCCATCAAATAAAGTTGGTAATTTCCTGTCAAATATGGTTGAAGATCTAGCCAACTTTTAAATTATTTTACTAAAACTGTTTTCACGTGGATAAGTTGCGAAGTTATGATACATATAACAATTATAGAAATATTAACTTGAAAATTACGCCAAGTAGAGTGACAATCAACATAATTTTAAACAGTAACATTACAGTATGTATTAGTTTTCCTAACTCTGTACCTCTCTCTCTCTGTCTCAGTCCACACACACTATATATATATATATATATATATATATATATATATATATATATATATATATATATATATATATATATATCACAGAAATGATGCTGCATTCAAACGAGATGAACTTTTAGGTTATTAGAAAACAATCGCACCTTAAAAATTAATAATTTCGAAAAATATCCAGTTACTTTTTTTTTATTTCTTTCGAAACCATGTTTGCCTATCAAACATTCAGTTCAATCCACATAACGTATTCATAAATATACAGCACAAGCATCATGATTTCGTAATACATTGAATTGCTTCCTCTTTTCGTATATTTTTTTTATTAATGAAACTATGAACGAGAAAGCATGTTTTTTACAATTTGTTTCCACAGGGCACTATTCTAATTGGCTGAGTCACAAATGTGCAAACAATTTTATAGCCCGTCCAAATCGCAGATACTGGATTGAAATGAAAATAAATTTATGACGTACGTGTGACGTCATTAGGTTGGAAATGTACACTGCTGACCTTAGACTATTTGAAACACTTGAACGTAGAAATATGAGTGTGAGTAATGTTAACCTATGTACTACAAGTTAGGAAGGTCAATGCTCTCAGGTTGCCAAACATCATATTTCGCTGCTAGTTGCGCGGTAGTTGGTACCGCGACTAAATCAGGGGTCCTCATTTCCTGTTACCAAATATTCCGTATTTACGTTAGTTTATTTTTGCGAATAAAGTTTGAACGCGAATATGATTTCAATTTCCACTAGAAAATTTTGGTAAGTAGCATTTCTGTTTATCTAGCCTAGTCATTTTAATTGTATCGAAATGTGGTCCCTTGCTAAGTACGTTCATAAGAAATACTATGCATAATGAGACACAATATCATGGTGTATAATCCGCCGCCATCTTGAATATATTTCATTTTAGCTTCATATTTTGGTTCCGATTAATTTTTATCAGTTTGCCCAAGTCCGTATAGAATTAGACTGGCGAGAAATATGTAATTAAATACTTGAATACTGTTGTTAATTTAGTTCCTGGAACGGAAATTATCTTAAGGGCATCATCAACTTCATCTATTGTTTTAGCGAGAGTTATATTTTTAAGTTTCAAAGAAAGCGGCTATAAAAATTCCGTCTGGAAATTTTGCAGAAATAAAAATTAAGACAAGTTATACGATTTCAACTAATAACTCAATTAACAACAATTTCGTTTATTTGGTAAATTATAAGCTAAAACCATTGCATTTACCGGGTTCAGAAAAACTTGCCCACAAGATGAAACTATTTGAAACAAAACACACAAACAGAGTTCTCGTTTAAGCTTTAAAAATATTATCGCGCAAACAGCATGGCTTTAAAGTCAACCACTGGAAGTACTGCAAACAAAAGTAATGAAACAATTTTATCAATGTATGACAATCAGAAACTTTCCACCACGTTATATTCTTCGTCTGATCGTGTACAAGTATACGAAAATAAATCGAAAATAAAAGAGATTGCAATATTAAATTAATTGAAGACGGCGACAGAAGATGCATGGAAAAGAAGAGGGAGGACTTATCTGGTAAGCAGCTGAAGAGAAGAGAACACCTGCTGTGTGAAGACGCACCAAGGAGAGCGAGGTGTGAGTGTAGGAAGCAGGCAGACATGGCGGCTGTAACTACTTCTCAAGGTCGCAGGTGTGAGACAAGGAGGCGGTGTTGTGACGGTTGTCTGCGGAGACTGAACCTACCTCCCCTCTCTACTTCTTCACAGCAGCAAGGTAGGGGAGGTAAGATCCCCTCCTTACTGGTTCCTTACAGTGACGTCACTACTGCGACCTTGTAGTCACAATGACACGACCTTGAAGACAGCAGTTCCCCTCTTAACTATCTTACTTCTCCAGCAGCTCCAGCTGATAGTTCCAGCTGCCTTGTCTCCAGCTGCCTACGAACACACTGCATACAACACAGGCTTGCGACGATACACTACCTTACAAGTAGTTACTTTGTATTCACGTGGAATCATGGTCAACCACTTATCACTACAAAGAGTACAATTTTCGTAAATTAAGATTTTTTTTCAGTTACGAATTTTTTTATAATTAGCCGTCAAAGTCCCAAATTTTATGGCTTTGTGTAGCCATTATAACATAAATGTATATATAAAATTGAACCACTTCCATTGACAAAACTTTGTATGTAAAATTTCCGCGTCATTGTGTATTAGAAGACATTTCTCTGATTCCACCATTAAAAGTTATTTTGCCTTCATATGTGTCAACATTCGCTTAAAATGTGCCATAATATTCGTGTTTTTGACTGTGTTGAAATTACGTTTACTGATGTTGTCAATTACGGGTTTAAACTTTGGAAAGCACTATTTCGTTGTTACCATAGTTTCAGTTTGATAAGTTGGTTAGGTTTGCTTATAATGGCTGGACAAAAACGTCAAAATCGTCACAATGACAATTCATCGTACAAAAAGGAAACTGGCAAAATATTTTTACTTTGTAAAAGTTGTACCTGTGTCTATGTTTACTTAATGTCGGAATTTCCGCTAAAATACGGAAGTTGGAAGGTATCTTACGTCCTCAAGGTGACACGTTCGCCGTGATAATGGGCCAGTATTCACCTTGCAATAATATTTGTTTGCGATTTATTTGTGTAATGTTTAACAGCGAACGGCGTAGAATACAGGGTATTCTTGAACAACACCGACAAACTTCGGCAGGAGATTCCTTATGAAAAAACAAGCATATATTATATTTTGAATTTTTCGCCTAAACTTAATATTAAGAGTGTAATAAGTCTCTGAATATCAAAATTTACAATCGTATTTCTCCAAAATATCGGAAACTAAACAACATAAATTTTTTAAAGCATTGCTCAATGCTGCTGGAGCCTTCAAACCAACAGCAAATAGGCTACAACTTGTTACCTTCTACCCAGGAGCGTCATTTAGCCCCCTCCCTGGATTTAGAATTTTAAGTGTATAATATATATTTTTTGTGTTTTGTTATTTACATTATGCTAACTTAAGCACATAAAACTGAAGTTTTATTGTTAAAGTTTTTAATTTATACAGGTTTAATTAATAAAAAAATGCAAAAAGGTCAGTCGCCGTAAAAAAATCTTGCCCCCCCCCCCCAAGAAAAACCTAAAATGACGCCCCTGCTTCTACCCTAATGAAAGTAATATGGGTGACTACCTTCTAATAGCATACAACTTTTAACCGTCAGAATTTTCGAACATTTGAAGATGGTTTATTGAGAAATGAGACCTGTGTTACAAAAAAAGGTCCACTTGTTGCAAATGTCTAGGACGCACCGTTTATGCTCATAAACACTTGAATATTCGCGCAGACATACAGAGCCTAGAACATAGGCAATCTTGCGAACATCCATGTGATGTGTGCAGCGTATAGACGACGGTGGACATTCACACTAAACATGTACAATACTGTTAAAGTCGCAGATAAGATTGTTTCTAGAATACTTCTAGATACTAAACCAAACATGACATGCTTTAGTGAAACAAGATTGATACCGACATTGTACTATTATATTTCTTTTTCAATGTTTCTCTAAAGCACACTATCTCCCAAAACTCAGGAATTTAAAAGTAATCTATGTGCATGAACATTTTGGATCCGAAATAAATTGGTCATGTTACACACTTTGAAAATGTAGTAAGTCATGATATTCTCGTAATTTATAACGTGGGTGTAATTCCGAACACTAAAACAGTTCAGAAAGCTTAGTCTTGTCGAAATAAACAGTTCTCACCAAACTCCTTAAAGACGTAGCATACACGCGTAACAGACAGAGTGTTTAGCCGTGTAGGCTACTTGCAGTACACATGCAGACATAGTTGTGTGGGTTGAAGTCGTGGGTGAAATGCATTAAAAAAACAAAGTATTACGTTATAGCAACGCATACCACTGTAATGTTCACAAGTAATGAAATTAAACAAATAAAAACATTAACAACCACAAAAAACAACAAACCTAAAAGCGTTTTTATGACTTCAGAATCAGCAACAAGTAGGAATACTGACAGAATGAATGGAAAGTTTATGACGGCTCTTGATATCTGAGATTATGAGAGCCAAAGAGGGGTGATTGGTGTGAACATGGAGTTGCACTGGGAATGGAGGATAAGGAAAATGAGAGATCCGCGATAAAAGCCTCCTGCCAACGTCACTGTACCGGCACGATACCACATGTGATAGTTGGTGTCACCCCGGAGGTAATGAAAACAGTATCGCCTTGTAGGGAGACAAGCATCATGACCACTAGACCGCTGTGGTGGTTATAGCTGCCATCACTGATACCAACGCTGCACTATTACTTTCCATTTTCAAGTATTACCTCACGAAGTTATTCGTGTTTGGTTTATTATCAGTATGACGAGCACAATACCATTTACACATGTTTCAACTGCCTGGAACCTACCATTATCGTTCACAACTGCTACGATATGTACTCAGAATACTAGCAACAAACTGATCTGCGACTGACGATATTGCACATTGTTGCAAACTTTACCTGATGGCGTCTAGGATGAAGTGTTGCAAACTTTATTTAATAGCTCAATGATGACTCAAACCTTTAATTACACAATTAGAGCTGATAATAGTGAGGGATAGTCCAAGGTGTAGAAGAACACCAATAATGACCAACCCCTTTTTATTAATTTAAACTACACCTTTGTATCTGTGTAGCCTGTATCGGCACAATCCAATGTACGAACCCAAAGCCAACTTAACTGGGAACTCACTTACGTCTCTTGCGGTTGGTCAGCTCTTCGACTCCGGGGACGGACCGCTGCCTTGGCTGTGCCCTCCTGGACACCGGAGCTGGCTGCCCCTCGACGTGGTTGACGGCCCTCTGGCTCGATGTCGTCCAGTATCTCGTGTCTTCTTGCAGCGGCTCAGCCTCGCGCAGCCTTCTCGCAAGCCTTTATAGTCGGGGCCCGAGATGCTATTAAAACAACCTCACTCAGCTTGCCCCGCCCTCGGCTGCGTTCATAGCTATGTTACTCTCGTAACAATAACATGATGTTGTCTACTGTGAATGTTCACCGTCGTCTATACGCTGCACACATCACATGGATGTTCGCAGGATTGCCTATGTTCTAGGCTCTGTATGTCTGCGCGAATATTCAAGTGTTTATGAGCATAAATGGTATGTACTAGACATTGGTAACAATAGGACCTTTTTGTAACACAGGTCTCATTTCATAATAATACATCTTCAAATGTGCGAAAATTCTGACAGTAAAAGTTGTATGCCGTTAGAAGGTAGACACCCATGTTATTTTCAAAACGTTGGACTGAAACTGTAGACGACTTAGGCCTTGGTTGAACACACAGACTGATGCTGTACACATCTTTGGGCTTTGTTTGGTAACCCAGACTGATACCGTACATGTCATTGGCCTTGGTTGGACACCAAGACTGATACTGTATACGTCATTGACCTTGGTTGGACACCCACACTGATACCGTACATGTCATTGGCCTTGGTTGGACACCAAGACTGATACTGTATACGTCATTGGCCTTGGTTGGACACCCACACTGATACTGTACACGTCTTGGGCCATGATTGGAAACCCAGACTGATAGTGTACACGTCTTTGGCCTTGGTTGGACACCCACACTGATACCGTACATGTCATTGGCCTTGGTTGGACACCAAGACTGATACTGTATACGTCATTGGCCTTGGTTGGACACCCACACTGATACTGTACACGTCTTGGGCCATGATTGGACACCCAGACTGACACTGTACACGTCTTTGGCCTTG
>PNEQ01041251.1:0-14737 GCA_003012365.1 Medauroidea extradentata
TTGATTATTGACCAACTAATTTTTATTCTTAATAATTACGTTTCTTACAAATAAAAAAAAATACATACATATTTTTTTTTTAAATATTTACGTAAGCATCACTTTGACGCGAACACCACCTCAATATAGCTACTGGTTAGATAGATATCGTGGGTTGATGGAAAACAAATTTTGTGCTTTTTCATCCTTTTGGGTGTCGAATTTCGAAATATTTTAAATTTACATCTTAGACATTTGTGTTAGTATCCAACTGAAGTGTAAATCACATCGCTAGCCCGTTCAGTTGAATTTAAATCGATCATTCGCTAAAAAAACACATATCACCCCTGCACAGTATTGAAAAATCGAATTTCGAAAAACCTTAAAACTGTTTTGCGGTAATTTCTGTAATCATCATCCTGAAGCAAAAATTAATTGTATATCTCGACGGGTTCGATAGATATCGAGGAATGATCTAAAACAAGTTCAAGGTCTTTTCACCACTTAAGAGAGTAAATTTCGAAAAACCTTTGAATCACGTTTTAGAATACTTTATTGGTATCTCGTGGACGTAAAAAACACAACATTAGCCCGCTGGGTTCAAGATATATAGACGATTAATTGAAAACGCTTTTCACCACTTTATACCCCTTTTCACGTCCTTAGGCAGCGAATTTCGAAAATTCCTGAAATTACTTTTTAGGTATTTGAGTAAGCATCAATCCTAAACAAAAATCACGTCTCTATATAAAAAACTATGGGAACGATGTATATCGAATGTGAGTCGAAAACTCATATTACCACATTTTTAACCAGTTTAGGGCCGAATTCAGAAAATATATTTTAAATGGTACTTGGGATACTTACAAAAGCACCAATTTAAAGCAAAGAGTACTTCGATATCTCGATTGATTCGATAGATATGGAAGGATAATCGAAAACACATTTCACGTATTTTCACCCCTTTAAATAAAGAATTTCGAAACGATTTGGCGTCCTGTCATAGACATTTGTAAAAGTAACCAATTAAAGTTAAAATCACGACGATAGCCAATTGTGTTTCAAAGATATAGACGATTCATTAAAAACACATTTTGCCCCTTTTTACTGTCTGGGGGTCGAATTTCAAAAAAACGTAAAACTGCTTTTTGGATATTTACGTAAGCAATATTTTGAAGTGAATATCAACTCTCTATCCCGAAGGGTTCGATAGATATCAATCGTTGATTGGTAACACATTTAACATCTTTTCAGCCCCTTAAAAGTTGAACTTCGAAAAATCCTTAAATTGGCTAATATGCATTTTTACGAGTGTCCTATTAAAGTAAAAATCACGATGATAGGCCGTCGGGTTCGAGCTCTATCGACGTTTCTTCGGAAATACATTTCACCCCTTTTCACCCCCTTAGAGGTCGAATGTCGAAAAATCCCTTCTTAGTGCTCGCCTACGACCTGAAGGGAACCTCCACAAAAAATTTCACGATTCTAGGTCCAGTGGTTTGGGCTGCAGTTTGATATGTCAGTCAGTCAGTCAATCAGTCACCTTTCATTTATATATATATATATACATATATACATATATACATATATACACACACATATATATATATATATATATATATATATATATATATATATATATATATATATATACATACACACACACACACACACAAATGTAGGGGAAACGTTTAGAAAATTTGCGTCAAACATAATACGTGACTCTGATAAGTATTTTTTTTTTTTAAAGTAAGGTTGTTACTAGTTTCTAAGTTTATAGTTTAGATAACATTACATACTGAAATATAAAAAAGGAACAAGAATATAGGCAAGCCGTACTTTGCACGCAAAGAAATTTGTGGCATTATGAATAACACCGTATGATCACCTGTAAAACTGTTTCAGCTCTGTAAGAATGCTCAGGGCTAGGGCCTGGTAGTTTTCACGAAAAAAATTTTTGCATCACTTTGTTTCAGTGCCTTACGTGCAAACCTGCATCTCGGCTTTGTAGTCAGTGATTGGATGCCGTAACACCCAGCGTGTGGAGGTTAAACCCGCAAATCACAGACGTGATGTGTGGTTGTTTTTCGTGTACTGATTGACACAGTTTAATGAATAAAAACTCTGCAGAAAAGACTTAACAATAGCCATGAAGTTGAACTGCAGGTGTGCACGTAAGACACTGAAACAAAGTGGGGCAAAAATCTTTTCGCTTAAACTACTCAGGTCCTTTCCTTCCTCCAACAGCTTAATCGGGTATGCTTTAAAACCGAAACAGGGAAAAAAAAACATAACATCGTGAGCATGCCATTTGAAAATACTCAAACGAGGTTGTTTTAATTTCACTTATTAATACAGTGACATAATGATTTCATTGTTTAGTCGGTGATTGTTACAATATTTTTGCAGTTATGGTTCCCATACACATACATAGTATATTGTCACGTAATTATTTGAAATTTTATCGTATTTTCTCATTTGTCGTTAAGTAGTTAGGACAAAATTATACTTTATTTCTGTTATGTTTCACCTACCTTGGCATAATTTTATAAGAGAAATTCTTGAGCTGGGGTAAATCCTCAAATAAGCATTCGCATCTATATTCTTTCAGGAAATATTCAATAAAATTTAATACATTTCTACAGGTAATACACAAAATGTAAAGCCTATCCGTGTTAGCATGTCTTAGAAATTTTAATTACAGGTTAATGAATTTGCATAAAATAAAAACAAAGCAAAAATGTTACGCGTTCGTACTAATTTTGTATGCTTTTCCAGGAAAATATGGGGGAAATATAGAGACGAATCATAGCTACGCATGTTAACTAAAATTTTTATACAAAAATTAATAAAAATAACGGTGTAACCGCACTGAGAGAAATGTTTCATATTAAGCATATATATGTACATATATATGTATATACATACATATATACAGTATAACCTCTTTAATACAAACCTGCAGGGATCAAATGTTTGCAGTTTGTAATAATTAAGTTAATATTAACAGGTATTTGTAAAAACTCAAAAAGTCTGCAAATATTTTTCAGGCTATGCATTCTTAAATTCCAAACATTTTTATCACCACGACAAACTTCTTTCAACCAGCGAACCAATTATTACAATTTTACGTTCCATCTCATTCCAGTGGGACAGAAAACTACTTTGTATTAATGAGAACTTTGTATTAACAGGGTTTATATTAGCGAGGTTGTATTAACAAATATTACGTGTAATTTTTGTCTTCTGTATAAACTATTTTAACGGAATTATTTGTACCTGAACAAAGCATCGTTAAATACACTTAAAAATATTGCTGTAATGATAAATGTCTCAAAATGGCAAAATAACTCTCGTGATGCGATAACAAACTAGAGTGTGCACAAACATTAAGATTTTGTTAGAACAACCAAATGTAAATTTGTAGACTTCCAAACAAATTATTACATTTGCGTCAATTAAAAAATTGAACGTCAGGCGTAAGTACTTTGTCAACTAAACAAAATTTTTTGTTGGATCAACATTATCAGGTGTGTTGTGTTTGGTATTATTTTGTTATGGCACAATTTAAATCCGAATCAGTGGTTATAAATAGTGAAATGTTAATTACTGAAATTGCAGTTATCAATCTGTCTCTGACTGATAAAGCTGTAGAAGTAATTGAAAATCAGTTAACAGGTGAAATTCGCTGAGAATAAATGGAAACTACGTTTTAAGTAAGTGGCTCACATGAAGCAATCAGCACGGGTTCAATTAATTCGGTTGCTCATTTTTGACTGAAACGACTGGAATTTCACCGAAGTGGTTTGTTTCTCAGTGACTGAAATTTATAGAGTGCAAAAAAAAAATTTGGTTTACTCAAGTAAATATTTATTTCTCCACAATCAAACAAATATTTGGTGAAATTTTTTTTCCAGCGCGTGTTGGAGTCCGTGTAACTGGAACATAAAGAATTCGATGTGTGCTTTGGAGAGTGCGGTCAGTAAGGTTGACTATTTGCTACTTACTCACCACTTGGTTCATCGCCTTTCAGCGCAGTGGGTTCAACTGTTTTCAGTCCTCCCCTAGAGAATTCCTCTACGGGTTAAGCCCGTGTGTCACTATGGAATGACCTGTACAAGCACTTGCGGAAGCTCTTGTTTCCTAGCCTCCATGGAAGCAGCTGTGGAAGGTTCTATGGAGTAAACCTGTGTCACGATACCACGAGTGTACCTCCTTCCCTGACAGATAACCTAACCACAAAAGATTGTTCTCGCAAACAAACTGCATCCTCATCGAAACAAGTTTCGTTTTCACTTCTCCGCTTGTAGTTCATGGACGCACTTCATTATCATCTTCTGCAATATCGGATAACGCGAGAAGTTAACGCAATTATAGCTTCGACCGACTACATTGTGAAATTTCAAATTCGGAAACTAAAATGGACAATGGAGGCCAATTTCACATCCTGCAACATGACGCCGACAGATGACGACCACAACCCTCTGATTGGTTCAAACTTCCAACTTATAGCACTCCTTTCACAGAAAATTGCACCTAACCAAAAATGAAATCCTCCACGAAAACGGCCAGCGCTCTGCCATACCCTCCACAGCACCTGCCATAGCTGCTTTCATGGAAGAAACTTCCATCATGGCACACGGGCTTTAAATGACCTTCCCGTCACTATGGATGTCAGGTTGTGGTTTTTAACATTCCTTCCTCAACTCATGTGTCGCAGCCATTGTGCTTGATCGGAAATTTATCGTATTCGCCAATGGTGGAAGCATGTGTAGAGGCATTTTTCGAACATCATTGTTGACGCTTTTGTTTATGAATTTGTAACTAAGACTGAGATCCGGCCTCCGTAGTGTAGTCTGGTAGGCGCCGGTCTATGGTGCCGGAGGTCCTGGGTTCGAGTCCCTGCTCGGGTATTAATGTTGTACTGTCCCTTTACCTCAACTTACCATCAGTAAAACAACTAAGATAATACAATAATTCCATACTTAACACCATAGTAACACATTTATCATATAAACGAGTATGTAGACTTTAAACATTAATTTTTTTATAATTTAGAAAATATTGAAAACTATTTGTCAAAGTATTTTTCTAACATTCCAGTTGTAATAGTGCATGTTTACAAGACCTTCGTGTTTACATCAATAAACACGCATTTTATGTTCTGTACTTGTACCTTTAAATACAATGTTACCTTGACACATTCCATGTAGCAACATTTGGAAATATTCCACATGGTTTATTTTTATGTTTACAAAAATGATCCTGATAAATAGTTTCCAAAAAAAACTCTTTGAAAAAGTACAAAAAACGCTATAGGCTATGTGACGTTGGAGAAACACGTTGCAGCCATCTTTGATAGCACACTGTGTGCACTAACTTGCGCAAATACTGTTTTTTTTTTCTTCGCATTTCCAGGAAATGTTGATTCTGAGTCATGCACAAGATCACTTTTATACTGTACAGTGCATTTTCACCGACAATATTGAGAATGTATGTTTATGTTACTATAGATATTAAGATAATATTTCTACTTTTACAAGAAAACTCTCGAAAAGTTATGTCACACAATTATCATCAACGTAAACTTTACAAGTAAAATTTATTATTAAAGTGGATAAAAATATTCCCGACACCTGGGGTATATCTGCTATCAGTGTTCAATGTGAAAAATAAATAAATAACAAAATCGCTGGTTGTCATATTTTTAAAAAATTTTTTGGAACGTGATCCCCAAAAATGATATTGACACTTTAAACAAAAAGTAATTTTACTAGAAATTGGTTATGCATTTGCAAAAATCTTTTGTAAATTTAAAACACATTTACAAAAATTTATTATATTTGTATATTTATATGCGCCTCCTGTTAAGATTTACAGTGTATATTTCGAGTTTTAAAATTCTTTGAATTTTTTAAAGTATAAAATTAAAAGAAATGTTTCCAACGAAAATGGAACTATTCTCTTACACGTATACTGAGATGAAGTTTACAGGAAAAACATAAGAAATTTCATTTTCTTACTTGTGTCACAGTACTGTAAACAAAGTCAAAATAACTTTGTTATTTTAGTTCAAAAACAATATGCGTATTTATGAAAGTAATCTCATCGAAGTTAGTTATTTCTAAAATGAAGTGACGTACGCGATAAAAAAAAATATAATTTTCGATGTTAAATATTAGGAAATTAGTTACCTAAAACACAATGTCCTCTAGATGACGTTAATCTAACAACCCTAAACAAAGTGATTTTCTCGTAGAACAGCACAGATAAGTTCTCATCTTATTCTGAAAAGACCTCCACCATGACTTGACCCACTAACTCCTCAACTTGCAGATGCGCTTGTTTACAACTTCACTAGCCCGTGTTATCGAGAGGTCACTAGTCAAAATTGTTTTGAAAGCAAAATACTCTATTAAACCTTGTCCTCCTGAAACTTATTTTAATTAAGCACGTGGAGTGTTGCGTGTTGTGAGTACAATTTTGAAAAAGTGAATTCATATAATTTTTACAGTCAAAATAATTCAGTTAGTCATCTTTCATACAACATAATTTATTATTTTGTAATATCGCACTTTAATTGTTGTCATTAACAAATATATTTGGAAACTAGCTACTAACAGTTTTACCGTAAAACTGTAACCTGTTATTAGATTTTATAGAAAATAAACAACTTTAACGTAAATACCGAAACATTACCATGTATTTACAAACGATTTCTGTAGATTAGCAAATATATATTATTTTAATTTTTAAATAGGATTTTTGTTTATTTCCAGTTTATTTTGTGTACATTTACAAGAATAGTTGCTTCTAGTATTCACTAAAACCTGTTTGGCAACTAATTTCCTAGAAAACTAGAAAAAGGCTGTTAAAGTGTATGAATGTTTGTAAAATGTTACAGGTCGTCGAAGTTGATTGATTCTATTTCACGTCTAACACGTTATTCATAAACAATAATTTATTTGGTTTCCATTGTTATTTAGAAAATTTTAAAAATTTTTAATGATTGCCTTGCTATTAGTTGACAATATTTTTACAAACGTACAAGTATCTTGTAAAGCGTTATAGGCTAAGGTATTAGCTCTAAATTCTGGGCTGTAATCAGGGAGTTTGCTCGTGATGAGTGTGTCGTATTTATACGCAAGTTTAAAACAAGCTGATGCGACTTCAGTCTACTGACGTAAACCGAAAACATTACTCGCCAAAATATTTGCAGAGTGTTTGCCTTGTTGCAGTTAAAACATGCAAGCTTGTCAATGCGTATGTTGCTGCAAGCAGTCTGCCTTACTTGAAGCTCAGGCTAAGGTTAATTCTACTTCATGTCACGAAGCTATTAGTTTGTCAAGGGACAATTCTGCCACTAGTTGCACGGGAGAGGGTAAGGGGTCTAATGAAATAAGAGGTGGTAATAAAATCAACGTTTGCGTGTATAACGTCACCCGAAAGTTTAGTTTTGGAAACCATTCTTTCAAAACCATTGTCTGGTCAAAGTGTTAACACCACTGTACGAAAATTCAGTTTTGGAAACTTGTGTTTCAACGAGAGAAGGTGGAAAATCACACGAGTCGAAACATTTACGACATATATTTTTAAAAATTTCTAAGAATAAGAATGAAAATGTAAGAAAAATAAAGAAATCTATATCAATAAGTTCATAATCATTTGTCGGTTTACTTATTATTGAGCGTTGTGACCTTATTTTTAAAGTATCAAAAGACAAAATTATTTTATTGACCTTATTTTTAAAGCATCAAAAGACAATTATTTTATTGACTTCATTTTTAAAGCATAAAATGACACGACTATTTTATTGACAAATTCAAAATTATATAATATCAACCTTTGTTAAAACTCTTCTCTGCGGCTGATAAAATTTTGTTTACAAATAATGAAGCTTATATTATACTGTATACAGTGTCAATGTTTAAAAATCTCGTTCTATAATTGTTGCAGGATCACTTTAATACTCGCTACTTCTGAAGTCCCTGTTCCACTGTTTATAACGCACACGAAAAACAACGTTCGTCAAGAAACTTGAATTACGAACTTCGGTATCCCACAACAACAAAATATAACTTTCGATCTGTTAACATTGCATTTAAACATCAGTTTCCGAAACTGGACTTTAGGGTGACGGTATAAACTTACTGAACGAGAAACATGTACAACTATCAATTATATATTTTAATGGAAAAGTAATTCCAGTTTTCTATTTTATTCGCAATAAAATTAATAAATAAACAAAATCCATTACATAACCATGAACTCATTCCCAACCGGAAATGACGACACGTGATTTAGCCCCCCTTACCGATACCAGCGCAGCTAGCGGCAGAAAATGAACCATGCCAATCTAATAACATTGCACTTTATAAAATGTATTAGCATTAACCTTAGATCGGGTCTGGAACAATACCGATCAGGCCCACGTGACTGGGATAGGGAAAACTAATCTTTAACCGAAGTTGCCAAAGTTATACACCTCCGTCTGACAACTTATGCAACTAAAAATAAATGTTACAGCGAAATAATAACGAATTAAATTATTGCATCTCTACCAAAAGCATGGCATTAACAGTTTTATTTAGTATGTTGAAAAGTTGAATGTAGGCTAATTACAACTATTATATTACGAACATGGCAATTCTGAGATGTCTGTCTTCAAACTCTATCATTTATTGTTGAACCGCCATTACCGTTCATAATGTTGTATGTTAGATTCAAACGCGCCGAAGCAGAGTTCATATTTATTTAGTTGGGCACTGTTACATTAAATTTGTTCTGAAAACTCCGAGCGGTATGTTTTGTTCTGCAGCTTTTGTACGCTATTCACCATGGAGTATTTCATGAAGATGAACAACCAAAATAATTCCTTCCTTTTAAAAGAAAAAGTCTGATGTGTTCAATGACTAAAAATAAAAATCTTGCTACATTGAGTGTTCTGAAGTTGGTATTACAGTTAGGTGAATTGTAGCTCAGACGACTTTGTCTAAATAATATGTTTCTCGTTGTTTAATATAGCAGTTATGGCTAGAGATGATGGTTTACCGCGGGAAAACTTGACTGTTTACTGAATTTCGACACACGTTCAGCTTATTAGATTCTTGCTGGTTTTATCTTGTACGAGGAGCTGTTTCCCTATTTGACTGAGCCAATAAGAATTCCACTTTTGTAACACTCGATGTCTGTTCTTCTGCAGACAGCTACGTTGTGGCAGGCGTACATCACCCAATCATAAATGTTGCAAGAAACTACAGTTATACCAACCACGCAACGACAGAAGTAAAACTAGCAAATGAAATTTGCATCTAATAACTTACCGAAACTAATAGTTTAGTTTAATTAAAATAAGATATATTGGTATACTAATAACTAAATACACGGTGCTTCTGTTGTTTTGTCAGTTCTAAGACGAAAATTATATCTATGTTCAAAAGTTTGCTTTTTAATTTTGACGGTTTCGTTTCAGTGTTTAAAATTTCGTTGCTACTTATAATTGTCACGTGTTTGATCGTTGTTGCTAGACTTACACGTATTTTAAATTACATTTAGTATTTTGAGCAGATGACCTTACCTTAAACAACATATTATATTACTGCTCGTATCGCAATATTAATACATAGTTTTCACGACAAAAACACGTGATAACATTTAAAGATCTTAAAATATCTATTTATTGTCCCACTAAAAAATATCCCAGCTTATTACAGAGTCACTCGCTTTACACGCGGTAATGAGCAAGTAAAATAGAATATTTGCCGTTAAATAATTTAAATCGTACCAGTGACAAGTCTGACCGCTCGGCTCAGTGGTTACCGGGGGTCGCGGTGGCCGAGAGGTCAGACATCACGCCTCCCACCAAGGAGATCCGGGTTCAATTCCCCGGGGGGGGGGGGTTGGGCCCCGGATTTTCGCATGTGGGAATCGTGCCGGACGATGCTGCTGGTCGACGGGTTTTCTCGGGGATCTCCCGCTTCCCCTGTCCTTTCATTCCGGCACTGCTCCATACTCACATCATGTCATCCCTCACCAGCGCTCAAGACCTCGATGTTGAGCGGTGACCAATAATCTCTCACTCACTCTCTCTCAGTGGTTACAGCTCCTGACTGCAGGCTGCCGGGGAGATCAATATTTGCAGTACTGTGTGTTGTGTTGTCGCTCAACGGCGCCATTTCAGATTTTTCAAGGGGGGGGGGAGGCAAGATTTTGTTTTCCGGCGACAGTGACCTTGTTGCACCTTTTTTATTAATTAAGCATGTACAAATTAGATGCTTTAATAATAAAACTTCAGTTTTATGTGCTTAAGTTAGCATTATTTAAATTTAAAAAAATATATATATTTATACACATACAATTCTAAATCCAGGGGGGGGGGCATCCTGTAGCACCAAATGACGCCCCTGTTGTCGCTCATACTCATACTGTGGAAGACAGTGGAGAACCACCGCAGAATCACCTCACCTAGTTGCACCTTCCCTCGAGGCTCCGACCAGCATCTGTAATGAGTACTCAAAGAAGAAGAACCGGTGATAACTAGATGCGATATTATTTCGCGTACTGATTCTAGGTCAGGTTGAATGCCAATACTGTATACTTCACTACTCCTTCTGTGATTAACGACACCTGTTTTGACACATTTTTGACGACTGCAAGTCAGTGATAAATAAGGAAACAAGTCGTGGTGGTAACACGTGTTACGGTCAGAAGCCAATGGATATTTGACTTTGGCCAGTGTGTGTATAGGTCTGAGAAGTCTACGCTGTTGCCAGATTAATACGCGAAATACTCGTACCTCTAGTGATAACACATAAAAAAAACATTAAACTTACAAGATTTATTTCAAAAATTGTGAAAACAGCTTCTTTAATAGATGTTTTCAGTAGGAAAATAATGTACACTTTAAGTTCACGTTATCTATTAATGAACTCACAGTGTTATTTTACTCAGTACTTATAATTTCACAGTTACAGTTCTGCGGTGGTAATGACAATCCTTACAGCTGTCAAAGGACGGGCTCTGTTTATGTTCGCCTCCCCAGTAAACACTGTTTGTTTCGCAGGAGACGAGCTAAGTTGTAACGAAGGTTTGAATAAACATGACGTCACAAATTAGGTGGGATAATCTCGCCTTTTCATCTTACAAGAGAACACATTTGGTTTGCATACACTTGCAGCGGTGCGTTTGTCTATATAGGCTGTTCCGGATAAAGTCAGCGCTCAAAAATGCTCTACTAAATGTATATTTTCAATCAATTCGTATCTTTCCGCGCGTAGCAGCTAACAACGGGAAATATCTAACCTCTCTGGACACGCTACTTGATGTTTGCGCGGGTAAGATAAATTGTGCAGTCGGTATAGGAACGCATATAGTTTGATTTAAAAAAAGTTTGTTAATTACGTAAAACTCAAATATGTCGATTTAAGTTGTTTTTATTTCAACGAGTGAGGTAACTATTGTTAATGTCAAATTATGTGAAGTAACAGTTAGTGATTTTTTCAAAGGTCAAATTTCTAGTGCTCTCGTTATCCCGAACTACCTAAAGTACAACTTACGTATGTAAGTAGCGTTGGCATTTATAGAATTTCCCTTCGGAAAATAAGATGACATTGATTAAAACAATGTACCCGCAGGGACTTCTTTCAAAATACGACAAGTGTTAATATTTTTTAAAAAGAAAATTGTAACATTTTCTATCTTTTTTATCTTAATTATTTATTTCCTATGTGTTTATCAAATATGCCTGCACGAAGATGTACTTTATAAACCTTTGGAACCTTTCATTTCTAAGTGTGATTAATTTGAATTTAGGAATATAAATTTGAAATAGAATAAACAGTGATGAAACAATCTTTTTTTTTTGTACACCAGTTAAGATAATATACTACTCTCTCTTTCAGACAGGAAAAATTCCGTGTGGTTATTGAACTGAGGAAAACGTGAACCAAATACTTATTTTTGTTATCGTGATCCAATCTTTCGACAATAAAGGCGTATAAATCACTATTGTTATTGCTGCTTACGAGATAGTTATCGGATGTTTAGGTACATTTCTAAATTTAAACAATTTCTCAAATGTATAAATAAATTAACAATACTTTTGGCAACAGTTATTAATGCGAAATGTGATAAGAAACATATTTGTGTAACTACAGTACAATATACAACTTCAAAAAGACTTTAAAGAAATTGGTTTTGACTGAAGTATCACATATTATTACTACGCATTTTAATGCTTGCTTGCCAAATCCAAATTATCTTTGAACCTGTAGCCAGTGGCGTATCGTGGTCGTGTTCCAAGGAGTGCGGTGATAAGCAACGACTATACTCAACACTGAGTTGTCTGTGGGACCATCAGTAGAGCCCACGATTTTTCGCGAAAAGAATTCTGCAACATGCCTTATGTGCACATATGAAGTTCTGCTTCATGGTTATTGGCAGAATGTGTTATTGCACAGACGTGGCTCATTTGACTGTGCCAACAGTAACAAGGTTACTGCGACACCACACGTCTATGATCTGCAGGTAGAACCATAGACGTTGAGAGTTAAAACAGCCAATCACTAGCCATGAAGCAGGGCTGTATATGTGCTCATAAGGCATTGATAGAGACCCTTGTTTTTTGCGAAAATAATTTTACCCCACTCTGTTTCAGTGCCTTACGTACACATCCTCAATTCTGCTTCATGGTTATTGGCAGCGTGAATATGTGAAGAGCCGTATCTCATTTGACTGAGCCAATTACAATAATGATCCTGCAGCGACACAGGTCTGTGATTTGCCGGTAGATTCCTAAGGCTCGCGACAGTTAAAATATCCAATCACTGACCACGAAGCAGAACTACAGATGTGTACGTAAGGCACGGAAACAAAGTGGGGCAAAATTCTTTTCGCGAAAAACAATGATCTCAAAGCCTTGAAACAAACTATTGCAGAATTATTTTCACGAAAAATCGTGGGCTTTAACCATCAGACACGTGGGAGTAGGTACACTATTCTTCCAGTAGCGTACAAGAGGCAAGGAATGTATTCTCCAATAATATACCTCTACATATGCTTACTGGATAGAACAGGTCCGCAATACAGCCGAAGCGACGACGCCTCTGTACAAAGAAATGCTGCCAATAATAACCATGAAGTAGAATTGCGAATGTGTACGTAAGGTATTGAAAAAAGTTGGTGCAAAATTCTTCTAACCAAAAATCAGCGGCTGTATTAATGCTGATTTCTCTTGATGCGCCGTAAATTCAACGTCTTATAGTCTCATGGTACACAAGTTCATTTTACTAATTCGTCGGTCGAGAGCAGTTCGTTAAATAACTCTCGATGAGTGGTAGGTTCTTCGCCAGTTCACGTTTAAAGTATTAACTCGCACTTGAAAATTAAATAATGTTGAGAGAAAAGAATCTAGCGTTAATAATTAGTGGACCTGTCGCGTGAGCTGTCATGCAGCGTGGTAAGAAAAATATATTTTTGAGTAACTATAAAAATGTTTACAATTTCTACGAAAAGAATAACACATTTCAAACCGTGTCCCTATGGTTTTTAAAATGTACTCTCACAAAAAAAAAAGTGCTAGAAATGACTTTTTCACGTTTCTGTAGCTGAAAAAATAACAACCGTAATCGTAAAGTAAAATCATAGCAACCTGCATGGGATTCTATATTAGTCCTTCGGGCCTAGAGGTGATGAGGTGTTTGTTGACGGACGTGTTATATTCGACTTATTGTACCTCGTTTCTGTACAAAATATATATATATATATATATTATAGGTACGTATAAAGTGAAGAATAGGTCACTCTAAATTTAAAAAAAAAAAAATATATATATGGTGAAAAAAAAGGGGAGGGGGACACGTGCCACTCCGTGTACACCCCTCTCTCCACCAGCACCCCTCTTCGATGGAAGCTACGTGTATTGTTAGGCGTAGTAAGAAATTATTCAGGAGAGCGTTACTCTGGCAAAATATTAGTACAGAAAGATTTAAATCCTAATTCTTTAATATTGCGTTTAAAAAATACATATATATATTTGTATTAGTTTTCCTAAAACCTCTTGGTTTCTGTTAATGTGTTCAATAAATAGGTAGAGATGATGTAACTAGGGAAAGAAAAAAATGACTAGGTCAGTGACGTGCACGAGGCTAATCTCTGTAGCGCAGACAATGAACGAATATACTGTGTTCGAGTATGCATGCAACGTATTCTAACAAGCAGGTCATTAAACTCTCGAAATGTTTTTCCCTGCCAACAAATGATGTACCTCGCCCGCTTAATGTGCACAGGGATGCATGTCTTGTCCGGGAACATAACTCAGAGCCTTGCGTGCAGCCAGCCGCGCCACTCAAGTCTGCGGCGGGAGGGAAAGATGACGGTAATTACTTGGCAGGACTGCCAAGCCAGGACCGCGGCCTCACCTCACATAATGGCTTTAATTAGTGAATGCGCGCCAATGCGAGTGCGTCCCTCGCCGGAGCAGACGTGTGACGGAATACCGGCGCGGCGAGTGGCGGTCGCAATGCTCAAGTAATAACCAGATTAGAGACGCTTGACTTCTCCGATAATATAGAATGTTGCAAAATTGTATGGAAACATTTTGGAAGAACAATTTCTTACTTATAGAGGAGCAAAAAGTATTATACAAAGCATAGGTCCGAAAGTGCGCCATTTAAACACTATAATTCACAGTACATGATGGGGCCGCGGTTAGCGCAATGACTAGAACACTCGCCTTCAACAAGGCGATCAGGGCTCGATT
>PNEQ01041252.1:0-14737 GCA_003012365.1 Medauroidea extradentata
TAATTAAAAAGTAAGCTTACACTAGAGATATGTGTAAGAAAACGTGCCCTATTTTCCTTTGGCAAGAATACATTGTAATTAAAAAGTAAGCTTACACTAGAGATATGTGTAAGAAAACGTGCCCTATTTTCCTTTGGCAAGAATACATTGTAATTAAAAAGTAAGCTTACACTAGAGATATGTGTAAGAAAACGTGCCCAATTTTCCTTTGGCAAGAATACATTGTAATTAAAAAGTAAGCTTACACTAGAGATATGTGTAAGAAAACGTGCCCTATTTTCCTTTGGCAAGAATACATTGTAATTAAAAAGTAAGCTTACACTAGAGATGGGTTTTAAAAATATTTTTGCTCAAAAATGGCCTCTCATAATGCTTGTAATGCATGTAATAGAATGTAGCTCTTACTCTCAAAACTTAACGTTATTGCATGTAAAATTTTAATCATAGAAGAAAAAAATATGACTAAGTTTTCACAACGCAACATTTCAACCAACTCAACTTAAAATACGCTGAGCATTTTCGAAATATTGTTATTTTTGGTATTTTTCTGTCATTTATAACATAGATAAAGCGTCCTTAAGTAATAATCAAATCCTATATATAGTCATACTCGAAATTTAACGTCTAAGCAACACAACATATTTTTAAGTATTATTCTAGACAAAATGGTCTTCAAAAGTGCAACTATAAAGAACCTGTATGTGTCATTGTGTAGTTGAGAGCGATATGGCTGATACAGGAAGTTAATAAAGGCACCCTTAACGTATTTTTCTTTAATAATATGTAAATACAGCTTAAGTTACGCGAATTGGAAATGTTAATATGTTTCAACACTTTTGAGGTGCTAAAAATTATAGTTGTGTAAGTCACGAATATTTTGAACTAATGATAATAAAATGCACATTTTTTAAACAAAGTTTTATGCCAATATTTTACTGTTAATTCGACATATCTATTTCAGTATGACAAACACATTTTCTGATTCTCTTTTGTAACTATGAATAACTATTTGAGAAATATGCATTACATGACTTATCGCCACCGATTTACACACACACACACGCACGCACACACACGCACGCACCCACGCGAATGGCACTACCGACGTTACTTACACTCCCGAAGGTTCAGAAATCCAGCACAATATCAGCCACTTCGCATCTCCCACAAGCCCGTGCATCTGCGTATTAATTAAAAATGACACATATGCGCGGATTCTAGACACGAAACAAAAAAATTCGTAATTTCTCAATTTAGTTTCACAGCTTTGTGTGATTCCGTTGGCGAATTATACGCACGAACGTAACTGAAAAACAGCTGTTTAACACAGTGAATGTGGTGGCCACAACCCATCAGCGAGGGGTGTCGTGTTGAACGAGAAGCGCCACGCTTGTTAACAATTCCATCACGCCATACAGCTGATACAGCACAACTGTGTGAGAACATCTCACGCCCGTCATGGCATTTCACAAAACACCACGAGGTCACGTCCAAGTCCATGAGTGGGGCGGGACAGCTAACGAAACTTTCAGTGTTGTCAACAGCGTACTACTCTTTACCCGGCAAGGTACTTCGACTGACAAACAAATTCGTTATGCTTTCCGCCGCTATAATCAAAGTTTACTGTATTTGTATCAGAAAAAACACCCACCCATTTTTATAACTTAAAAAGCATCGGTAGCATGTGCCTCAATTTATTATCAAAATCTACATTTCTGACACGCCACATTTACGATCACTATTATTTCCTCCTAACAACTCCAACTATAGTATTTTTACCAACTAAACTTTCATTAAACAACGCCGTTTAGCAGAAAAACTAAATTGGCAATATTGCTGTTTCACGAACGTCGGCCGTAATGGGTAGAGGTGAGAGAAACTGCTCGTAAGTAGAGACCTGAAAAATTCGTGTTTTCGTTTGGGCACAGGCTAGAATTCAAAATATTTTAAGTTCGCGTCTCTTCCGCTACTGGCCCTCGACTAATTTGACACTTCATCGAGGGAACTGAGCGTATAATGAAGAATCAACTAATTGCAGGCGCAATCATGTTGTATCAGTGTAGCGGCGAACAGCCAATGAACTGCTGATGTCTGAGTACTGGAAGAGGTGAGTGAACCAGCGAATTTTTCCAGTCTCTACTCTACTCATAAGGGCGCGGTTGGCGCAGTAGATAGAGCACTCGCTTCCCACCCTAGCGATCCGGGGTCGATTTCCGGCAGGGTAGCCCTAGGGCATTTTTACATGTGAAAATCGTGCCGGAATATGCCGCTGGTCGGTGGAGAGGGGTTCCCCTTCTGTTTACGTTCCGACACTTTTCCATTGTAGGACTCAATTTCACGTCATTCTTCAGTGAGTGGCAGACGCCTACCGACTTCCAGTCAGTACAATCGTGAAGAGGCGCGCAGACCTTTAACAATCCTGATTTCATTCGAAAACCATTCAACATGTTGTCACGCGGTTAGGCTACGAAAAGCATTTAAAGATCTTAGTACAGGTCTATAATTTTGCCATTAACTGTTATCGTTCCTAACATGTATTTTTTTTAGTGTGAAAGTGACCGAATCAGCACTTTTGACGCTGATGTTTATGTAAGAGTAATCATTTTCACGATATTCTGAATATTATAGACCTGTAGAGCGACTCTTTCCCTTTCGTCGCGTGAGATAAAATGATAGTGTTGTCGCTGAAAGTCCCATAGTAAAAACGGTTCAGCGGGAAGCTTGCACGCTAGTTCAGCGCTTGGCTCGTAGAGGCGACGTGACATGTGATGCGCGCTTCAAAGTCGCCCTAACAGCTCCGTCGCTTTTGAGCCTCTCACGCGCGGGTAGACGGCGGCGCCCATAAGCAATGAAGGCTGTGCAGAGAACTAACAACAGCTCCGTCGTTATAGGGGCATGCATCCCTGCCTGCGCATCAAATGCGGTGCAGCCAGTTATTGGCTGGGCCTCGCCTACCACGCGCCCAATGTGTATGTAAGAAAAGAAAATACACTCCAAACGATGACTGAAGAGTCGTTTCAAAGCATCTCGACGATTTAAAAGAATCATTTCGGATCTCCTCAAAATTGCTACAAACTGCTTTTTCAACCTGTTATATCTGAAAAACTACTAGCGGGATTCATGTGAAACTAGTCTAGGAGCATGCAGTGGACTTAACTTAAAACTTTCCACCAATAAAAAGATGGGGCCACCACAAAGTATTCTACGATAGCACTGCATGCCGTTTCAGTGTCTTGCGATAGAGGCGATGCCGCACCAGATGAGCCGGTCAACATCGCCCTTGGCGCAGTGCCTCGCTCACATAAACACACGACCAGTAGGCGAGCGCCTTAAGCATATTCTTATTTTGACGAAACTATTTACCGCATTGTATTTGTATACCTACGAAAAGAACACCCTTCAAACCATTTCGCTATAATGTCACCGCTTGAAGTCCCATAGGAAAAATTATATTAGTCAAGCACTGCACGCCAGTCCGAGTGATTTGCACGGATAGGCGATAATACATTACATACGCAGGTCAGAGGCATCCTTACAACTCCGTCGGTTTTGACGCCTCACACACACGCAGCCTATCTAGGGAGGCCGTTATGTCCGTTACGTAAATAACATTTTCAAAGGCATTATGACCGTACACACTGATAGATAAAAAAAAGTATATCAATTGAATTATTAAACTTCAATTACGACTGAAGTAGACATGATTACATCAACATTACCACGCCGAGAATGCCAGCTTTGATAGGGCCGTCTCGAAACTCCAAACGGTCGTGGTTGAAAAATCAGCAATGCACTGCAACCTTTGTAAAGAAAAAAGTCGGTGGCTACTTGACCTCGAAAAAAAAAAATTAAATGATCACCCAGGCCGCTTACTTTCACTAGCTTCGTTGCACCCAACGAGAAGTCTATTAAAATTGTTTCCAGTGTTACGAACTTCTGAGGCACAATCTCTGACGCCGGAACCTCGTGCATTTAACTGCGGCGCAAGATATCACGCGTAACTAATTAGTAATTCTGGATAAATATTTACTCATAAAGTTGGCAAATACCATTATCTAGGATTGTCATTGAGTATTTTATCCATATTGGCTTCGAAAAAAGCGTAGAAATCTATTTATGTTTTCAACGTTTATTTATCTACCACGCACTCTTAGGGGCGTTAATGTGGCAAAAATTCATAATTTTATATTTGCTTGGCATAGTGTTAGCTTCATGCACGTTACTTGTGACTACATTTTCCACTTGTAGAGATTTTTTAACTCTCATAGTTTTCCCATAGCGGCATGTCAAAGTCAGAATTTGCAAGTTACAGGAACATAGGTTTAACAAAAACCAACTGACTTACTCTAATGAAATAATTTACACTGAAATTAGATATTATGGGCACTATGCTTAAAAATTTAAAAACTCACAATGGAATTCCTTTGTGCCTTTTTTTTAATCCGAAAATGACGAAAATTTACCTCTACGGCAATTTTTAAAAAAGGCAAAATGTCATTGTGTGTTTTTAAATCTTTTAGCATAGTGCCCATTATATCTCATTTGAGTGTAAATTATTTCATTAGAATAAGTCACTTGGTTTTTGTTAAACCTATGTTCCGGTAACTTGCAAAGTCTGACTTTGACATGCCGCTATGGGAAAACTATGAGAGCTATCCACAAGTGGAAAATGTAGTCACAAGTAACGTCTATAAAACTAATACCATGCCAAGTAAATATAAATGTTTGAATTTTTGTCCCGTGAAAACCCTCAACTCAAATGAGTTATCTCCAAGTGCACCAACACACAAATATCAAAGTTAAATTTTTCAAGAGTGCTCATTGTGCTTACAATCGATATAATTCCGTTTCTGTCGTCTGCTGAGAGTCTCGTGTCACTATTCCGTTACAAACGATAAGTAAATTTTGGCCGTCGAGCATTGTGATCTGAACGAGAAATAGATCTTTGTTATCTGTCGCGAAGTGCGTACAAATAAATTCACCAGACCATAAACTAATGAAGTTTTAATAGCAAATATAATATTTGCACACGTAGCGAACGCAACCTACTCGACGGTTGTTTTATAAGGAGGTTACCGGACGATACGTCTGTAACATTGATTAACGACTGGCGCAATATTTAACCTTGGCACGCTTACCAGTATTCACGAATGTACGATACTTTCATACCGTATGCGAAAATACCACAAGTTAAGTAGAGTAATAAATTTGCTACGCTAAAAATGAGTCGACTGCTACAATATCACAAACAGATAATTATTATTCTAGGCCTACTGCCAATGCACAAAATTACTACTTCTATTTCGTTCTGTACTTCCCGCGTAGCTATGCTTACGTTGTCTTCAAAGGTTAGATTGTGTGACGTTCGTGGACATGAAAAGCAAGTTTTTGATGCGTATTTTTCAAAACGTGGATATATAAACCTGCAGTAATGTTGATAAGTTATAAATAAAAATATTCCTTTTGTTTAAAAAGTAACATATTGTGTGAATTTATCAACATAATTATTTGGTGATCAACTAAAAGTGATATCATCCCAAGAACAGGATGACCACTCATTGCAACGAAAAAAAATTCCCTGATTTTTTCCTATGTTCCTAACAGTAAACAAGAATGTCCCTAATATTTACAAGCAAGAAAAAAAATGGCAATTCATTCTATGTTAATTCTTATCTTTAGTTGAGTGTTGTCCAGCCAGTGAAGTGACAAAATTCAGCGGAAATAACTATGAACTTGATAATTACCGGCACGTATAATTTGGACTTGAGTAATTATTTGAACAAAAAACACAGTAATGCTCTCACACTCCCTCAGTTTTTTTTTCTCCATCCTTTAATGGAAGCTCAAAATGAGCCTGGCCAGAAAATGTCTTGACATTTTTCAGTTGGACCAAAAATTCCCTGAAATTTACTATATTTTCAGGTGGCCACAATATCCCTGATAATTCCAGGTTTTTAAGGTGGGTGGCCACTGTGAAAAAGATACAAAGTAATTTACGGGAACTTTAAAGCACTATGTTATTTTATCACTCGTTCGTTTTGTTATTTTCGGCGTAGAATAACACATGTCCGTTATGTTAGCATCAGAATTTTTGAAACTTTATCGCTCGTCGTGGCTTGATAATTGCTATGGGATATTGAAATATATGCAATTTAACATGTGTATGTTGACATGTAAGAAATTTTCACGCATTATTTTTCTTAGTTGTTAATAATACTCACTGTAACAGTTTTGTCGGCGCGCGAACAAATTGAGCGAACTAGCAATGAATACGCACGGTGAAAGAATACGAAGGCATTTACTTCAGAACTCGGGTAAGAGTTAACTAGGTAGCAGTTATTCAATGCAGGTACTGACGTCATCACTCGTCTCTACGCTGACACACTACGCTGCCAAGGTCGCCCAGTTGCCGGCATCCAGGCTAAGAGATGTCTTGCTGGTTGCTTTCCTGCGTGTTCACTTTTCTTTAGCTTCACTTTTGTGTTGCCTACAGCATCAACTTTTTCAACATCATGACGACAGGAAGAAATCTTCCTGCCTATCGCCGTGGCGCCATGTATTCCAGGCACTAACGGTATTTCTAGTTGAGAACTAAAGTGCTGGGGTGTGGGAAGTGTAAAAAAATACAAGCTCCTCAGTCTGGAATTAATAATAAACAATGCCAAAGTGTTATTTATGATTATTAGAATGTTTCCTATTAGTCGTATGTACTCAAGTTATTCACAGGATTTCTTGTATCGCGGTTCATGATACACAGCAAGCAGCATTTCTTTCTGTATTTTTCAGGCATGATTTTCTCAAATGGCGAACTGAGAAGACAAACTGCAATGAATACAATTAAGTGGTCGTGAGCAGATTTTCACACACATACACACATACACACACAAACACACATTTCAGAACTAAATAACGAAAAAAATGTAATTTTCTGTGGGAGATATTTTTAAAACGTAATGTACTGCGTCTGTTATTGTCATTGTTTTGACAAAGTTCTATATTGTAATTTGTAACGCATGATGAGGAGGGGAATAAGCAATACAGGCAATAATAATGGCGTGGGCATATACATCCACCTGGCACAACCCTGGAGACGTCCGGAATTATTCCAGTGACTTGGAGCAAACAGCTCAGGTTGTACATTTTTTGAAATTTTTCCTTTCCTTCCTCGCTAGTTTCTCACTTTATCTGTACCGGACTTGCCCTCTTTCAGAAGTATAGCGGTGGACTCTATAGCAGACACGTAGTTGATCGTTCTGTCCTCTTTCCCTCAAACTCCCTCAAACGCCATTCGTTCCTGCAGCATCTCATACATTGACCCAAGTAGCCTATTGTCACAATCGTTTCCACAGCCTAAAATGTTAGCACAACTACCACTTGCATTGGTAAAATACGAAATATCAAGACACCAAAATAATTATATCGTCATTAAATAGCAAGACGAAACAAGACCAGCTCAATACGATGTTGGGAACTATATGAACAAAGCAAGCAGTGTAATGCTGTAATAAAATAAAATATAAACTCTGTGCATCCGATCGACAAGAACACGCCATCAAAGAACACATTATAATAAGCTTCTGGTGCGTAGTTGACTTTTTTTTTTTTCAGGCGGGAACTGGGAACAGGTGGTGTCAGCCACTCGTCCCGTCATGGCTGAGCCACGTCCTGCGTGAAGCTGTTTCCGCTTCCTTCCTTTGTTGAACATGTGCACCATTTAGGCCTACCGTGAGCGTGCGTCTCGCGGGAGAAAATCCTTATTCATGGCGATTCATGTACAAGTCAATTTTGTGTACTGTTAAAAGCACGTATTTTATTACCGCAACACTATGCGGATACGTATTATGAATCTGAATTTTTACAGGGCATTTAAATTAACTTATAATTTTTGACTGGCAAATACGTATTGCCCGTTACAATAATTACTTGCAACAGAAATTTTGACGTTTGTTATTTGCGTACGAAATGTACGACACGTTACCTGTCCATGCATCACTCTTAACTTTCCTTCCTTCCAACTTTGATCCTCACTTGGCACATATAATATTTCCTGTGCATCGGTAATTATCATCGGAATTCAGTCAAAACATACCATCGTTCACAGTCCCCTAACCCCAAAATGTTTCATAGTAATACGTCAGGTCAGAAATCATCGAAACATGCCTTGCAAAAAGAGTTGGCTTTTTTCGGAAACAAAATTGGCGGCTCGGGTTAAGTTTTGGTGAGGGTAAACCAAGAAGTAAGCTGTATAAAACTGCAGCTCCGAAATAATCAATTTTAGTGTTCAAATTCTGACCAGAATCAATACTTTTATCAGTTAAAAATAAATTATTATTATTATAAAGTGTTGATACCATTAGAACTACAAAAAATTTATAGTTTTTAATTAATATTAAAGTAAAAATGAACCAACGCGATATTTTACTGCATGTTAGCATACCTAGAAGAGATAGATTAAAAGGGTTAATTTCCCAAAATATATTTTTTCCTGCAAACATGTATAAAAGTCGCACTGAAATGTTTACAAAATTCAAAGATGTACTCACAGCACTGCTAAAAATAACCAAGAAAAAAGTTAGTTAGGGTATTTAAAAAACGCTGCATTAAGATTATAATTTTGGTCAGCGTCCAGTAGCGGGGCATGTAAGCAGGGTAGCAATTTGGGGGTGACAAAGGGTGAACTCGCCACCCCAATATTTACTATAGCAAACAGATCTTTTGGAGGTTAGACGTCCTCACTTATTTTTACTGTAGTAATTTTCGTAATAACTCCGCCGAAAACTACTTAAGAGTCTTGAAATGCAATATTTCCAAAGGGGTAAACCCCCACCTATCCGCTTTCATTGACTTAATTGGTGTTCCTTAAATCTAAATACTGAAATCCCACCTGTATGTATAGTAATAGCTATCCCGTGAATGAAGTAGTGGCTTCATTACTACGGATGTCCGATTCTAACCTTTTTCAGATTTTTTTACTACGTGCCATTAGATTCCCAAATGGAAAACCGTTACAAGGAAACTGCTGTGTACAAAAACATTGACAAAACTGTTTGAACATGGGCTATACGAGTTCCAAAAACAATAATGTAATTGTTATTTTGTGGAAACTTTGCATAGTGGTTTACATTTAAAAAAAAATGGAGGGGGTTAAATGCATTATTCCCGTTAAAATTGTTGCATATTTTAAGCTACAGTTACATTACAACGAGCCCGACGATATTTTTACGAGAAAAATACTCTTTACAGTTCTGAATGTTCCCAAACAAAAAACAAAATAACTACGCACGATATAAAGTAAATATTAAAAAACAGAACCCGACCTCTTTAAACACGCATTACAAGTTACTTACCCGCACTACATGAACTTGATCGCAAGGTGGCCGCTGCAGAGTCGTATTTTGCGCTTCTCCAGGCCTAAATTGCGGAAGCGATAAGGACGACACAAAGCGTTTCACTCAACCTGACATATAGGCGGTAATCACTGAACTGGCGTGCTCGCAGTCTGATAGATTACCTCTACGAGACATGCAGCTGTGACTATATATCACAATATTACACATAACGGTTGTACTGCACAAGCATGTGCCTTCAAAGAAATCTTTAACAAGATTTTCATACTTAAGTAATATAAAAAAACATTGATTCTTGATACATTCAGTCTAGAAAAATTCGCTTCAAAATTACTGAAAAATCCTATACGGATAAACAGACACACGCGCGTGTAACTTCACTGAATGCTATTTCCAAGCACTTCTGAGTATTTTTCTATGTCTACCGGTCGATATTTTGCACAGCGCTCGGCGGTCTGGGCAGTTATTTGATAAATTATGTCCACTATAAAACAACAGATACAATATTTGTTCTTCGATTTAGATAGCACTTTATATCGTGTTTTTGTTCACATATTTCATACTTGTTTTAATCACGTCATGCTCCAGTCATGTTTGACCGATAAATTGTATGTGGATTGCAGTGAGATGTGAACTGGTTTGTCAATATTTTCCATGCCGTTAACTACCCTAAACACGAAAAGTTGTTTGGTTGAAATGTATACCATGTAAATCTGCTTTCGTGATGTACGAACGTCAAGAAATCCAAATTAAATATCTGAAGAATTTGGAACATTTAAAAAAATAATAATAATAATAATAATAATGATGAGGATATCTGTTTACTGACATTAACAGTTACACGGTGGTGAAATTTTTCCAAGCGTTTTATGTGTAATCCAATGTTTCTAATGAAGTGGGACTTTTTTTAACAGTACTGTCTTCATAAACAGCTATAGAGCAAAAGTGGAAATTATCTCATTTATGGGGCGGGACTATTTAACCTAGAATGTTCTTGCAAAAGTTTTAAACGACAGATTGAATAATAGAAAAATTTTTGATTAGTAAGTAAAAAACTAATTTGGTCAATTTGTTACATAAACCATTGTTTTCTCACTTTGTAAATACTTACAACACAGATTCGCCAATGGAAAACTTTGCCAAAAATAAAAATTATAGAGAAACAATTCTTGCGAGTTTATTACAAAGGCTAATACTTTCTTATGGTAATATTTCTTGGACTTATATGACACAATTCCGAGGCAAATTGTCGCAGCACGCCGCTTGTAACGGACGGTGCAATTTAGGGCACTGACGCGAGAAGCTCCCGCACGCCTCAGTACATCCCACGTAAAGCGGTCTAGTGTTAACACCGGCAAGACCTACTAAACTACGACATGCCGGCACCGCTTTAACTAATCAATCAACACTGCCTGGTAGGATGCAGGAATGTTTATTCCAGTAATCAACAGTTGACATCAATGCCACCAAGTCTCAAAGTTCTGGACAAGCGAGAGAGAACTGTCAATAGTATTTTTCAGCAATGCTTAAGAGCGTTCCAAGTGGGGAAATATCAATTTTATATTTGTATAAAATTGGGTTAGTTTTGTAGATATTATTTGAGAGTACATTTTCCTCGTAAGAAAAATTTTTTAGCTGAGCCAGTTTTCCCAAAATGGCATTTCAAAGTAAAAGTTGAATATTTTTACTTCAAACAAAACTTGAAAACCAGTAAACATAATTGAGTGAAAAAAAAAATCACATAAAAACTACAGGTCTCGGTTTACGGCTTGTAACATATAAAAACACATTGTAAAACGTTTTGTATTTAAAAAATTGCTAAAAGTAACAAAAAATAACAAATTTTGGAAAAATTTTGTACAAAATTTTTCTGTAAAGAGTTTTTACATACTTCAAGCAGGGGTGTCATTTAGGGGGGCCGGGGGGGGCAAATGCCCCCCCCCCCCTGGATTTAGAATTTTAAGAGTATAAAATTAATGTTTTGTATTTTGTTATTTAAATAATGATAACTTAAGCACATAAAACTGACGTTTAAGTATTAAAGTTTCTAATTTATACATGCTTAATAAATTTAAAAAATGTAACAAGGTCACTGTCGACGTAAAATAAATCTTGCTCCCCCCCCCCCCCCTTCACCATCCAAGAAAAACCTGAAATGACGCCCCTGACTAAGCAGTAGCTAGAGACACGTTGTTATAATGTTAATTATTTCATTTCACAATGTTAATTATTTTTCAAGTTTTGTATGAAGTAAAAATATGCAAATTTTGAATCCGAAATGCTATTATGGAAAAACTGGCCTAGCTAAAAAAATGTTTTAAGAGGAAAATACACTCTTAAGTAATGTCTAAAAATTAACATTCTATACAAATATAAAACTATGATTTTCCCCCACAAGAACACCCTTAAGGAGCCTGGCTACTGGCAGTGTGTGTGAGTGAGGCACGGCGCCACGAGCTATGTTGACCGGCTCATATTTGGTTTAAGGGCGCTACCTCGTAAAAATTTTGTATTTTTTATACACCAGATAACATGTCATTTCCCCAAACAGAAATAACAGGCTCCACAGTTTTTACATTAAATCACACATCAAAGTCACTAAATGGTCGTCGCAGTGTACAGAAAATTAAAGTAATTACCTTGCACAAACATGATAATTCATACCAATACTAAATGCTACGAGCTACTTCAAGAAATCAATAGGATTACAAAGGGATAAATTTTTGTATTTACAAAAAAAAATTAAATTTTTTGCATAACTGAGTTACGGCTGTTGCTGAATTATTCCTAACTAATTTTTGTCAAACACGTCTTAAAATGCATTGATACACTGACTTTCAGATGCTGTAATTTTAATTTCATAAGCTAATTACTTTTTTTTCTTATTTTAATTTTCTCTACACCGCAACGGCTATTTTGTGACTGATGGGTGTTATGCAAATGGGGTCTAAATGTTGTTATTTGGGGAAATAACATGTCTTGTGTGTAAAAGTTGAACATTGTTTAGCAAAAAAAATATATAAAAACCAATGAGTTGTTACGGGAACCATGTCAAGTGTTTCCAGGGCATGTATGCAACCCGCGTACACTTTGTCGTAAAGTGGTATCGTAAATCATCATCCTGAAAAATCAGTGGTGACCCCGTCTTTTTTTATTGCTGACAAGTTTTAATCAAAGTACACTGCATGTCCCTCGAGTAGTTTCACACGAATCCTGGGAGTAGTTTTTACAATATACAGTAACGGGTTAAAAAAAAAAGCTGTTCTTGGCCACCGAGGAACTGCAAAACTATTTTTTTTGTTACTTCACAAAAATTTCACGGCATTATTTTAGCTACTAGATTTCATTTTTCGTTTAATTTTGTTTTATAACAGGAGAGGGGTTGATCTCCCAAACGAAGTTGAGGGTTCCGGGGATCTACCCAAGGGAACAATTGAATTTCAAAACAGCAAAACGGTTCGATTTGAGAAATGTTCGTACCTACACTGTGTAATACAAGTATTCAATTTCCCCAAAAATCAATACCGGACCGGGGCACCAAAGCACTACTTGACTGCACATCTTTGCAGTGAAACAAACAGATCGCAGTGCGGGGCAACTGCCAACAAGAGCAGCCTCGCAGCAAGGACCTGTCACTCTCCCCCCCCCCTTGCCTTCACCAGCGGAACAATTCGCGAAGGCCCCGCCCCTTGACCGTAATCTCTGATCCCTGGTGACGCAAGTTGGAATAGACAGGCGCTTCAGTAAATACAGTACACAGCCGCAGCTCATGACTGGGTGGAAGTGCAACAGCGATCAAGAAACCAGAGCTGGGGCCCGCGTGTTGATAGAGCCGTGTTGTATCGGGTGCGCCCTTATCAGGAAGATACTACACCATACAATGCGCTGATAAACGATAACCTCACAACAGCAACAACAGCTCTGCAGTGTGGAGAGCGATTCCGCGCGCACACTACCTTGCCCTCCTGCCGAAAATTTACACTTCACCATCTCTCGACACAAGATGCTCGAATAAAATGTACAGATATGCAAAAAAATTTTCATGATTCTTATTGGTGGTTCAGGATAACCCTATCACGTTTGAAATCAACCATTGAAAAAAACTATTTAAAAACAATGCTGTAATAAACGAAATCAAGCTGAATTGTACATACATTACATAAAAAAACTGACTGCGTAATTCGACTTGGTATGCGCCAGCACAAAGCGACCCGACCAGGGGGTCGATGAAAGTGAGACGTATGTGACCATTTTAGCACAAAGGACGAACACAAATAGGGTTAACATGTAGGCTATGTTTAGTCTCTACAGTCTTATATACCGAGTAAGGTGGCACAACGGTAACACGTTGCACTCGCATTCGGGTGGGTCCGGGTTCGTTCCCCGACTCCGGCCATCCTGATTTCGGTTTTTCATGGTTTCCCGAAATCGTTCCATGCGAATGCTGGGATGGGTCATTAACAAAGGCGATACCCGACTCTTCGCCCAGCCCCTGTCATTGTACAAAGTTGTGTATCACCGTCTGTAATGACTTCTTGTCTTATAGAAGCAAAACTCACTCACCTTACCCATAGTCACACTTGATATAACATTGAAACTATGTAAGCTTACTTCACATTTAAAACCCACATTCGCGAATGTTTAACATTTACCATCATTTCACTAGACATTTGCCATCATTTCGTCACTGTTACAATATGGCGTCTAACATTTGACAAGATAAACATCGGTATAAACGTTTCGTTTACGAAATTCGTAGGAATTTTATCTGAGAGCGCACTACAGTTTCTAACGACAGAAAGAATTTTATACCATGACTTCGGGAGGGAGGCCGAGTTTTGCCAGGGGGAGAGGTGAAGCTCTAATATTACTCGAATAATTAACACGATAAAAAAAAACCTTCACTACTCACTTTTCGGGCAATCAGAAGCCGTTTGTAATACAGTAATAATATAATCAATCCACAATTTCATGTAAGGACGTAACATTTTTCTTGGTCTCAAAAAACTTAAAAATTCTCTTATGTCTGTAAAAAAATGTTAATTGTTAAAAATTTTGCAACGTAAAAATAGATTAGAAAATTCAACTTATGTACATGGCGCGTTTTAAACAAAACCTTTCAATTAAAAGGACATACATACTTAATGAAATAACGTTTATTAGTTACCCTCAGAAGACAACACACTTGTATGACTATGAGCCAGAAGCATTTGTGGGCTCACCTCGAACATAAAGCTAAGACTTACATATTTTGTTAATTTGATACCGCTGATTACGAATATCGAGACGCGGACATCGAAATCGGTAGCTTTCCGTCTCAAAATGGCGTTCAAAGATGGCGGGTCAGCTATACGACCACTTTGGCTTTCAGTTGATGTAACTTTTTTTCT